>JAJOZX010007351.1:0-25000 GCA_023014485.1 Bathynomus jamesi | reverse complement strand
CCAAACAGTTACACGTTGACTATGCAACGGGACTTCGGTAATATTCAATGGATTTTCTGTTGCCCAGAAACGACAATTTTGTTTGTTTACAGTTCCATTCAAGTGGAAATGGGCTTCGTCTGACATAATCAAAGTTGCTAGAAAATTGGTGGTGTCATTTACCTTCTGTTGGATCCATTGACAGAATTGTCGTCTTCGTGCGAAATCTCCATCGTTTAGTTGTTGCACTGTTTGAATTTTATATGGAAAGAGCATTAAATTTTGCTTGAATATACGGTGTGTTGCTCCATATCCAACTCCTAACAGCTGAGAAGCACGTCTCATGCTTATGTTAGGATTATCCTGTACAATTTCATGAGTTCTGTTAATGATCTCGTCTATCCTTGCTGTGCGCACTCTTCCAGTTGGTTTTTTTTTCCAATGCTGCCAGTTGGGGAAAAATTTCTGACACACCGACGGATTACTTTCTTAGAAGGTGATTTTGACATCTGAAAATTTGTCTTGAAAGATCTTTGAGCTGAAACTACACTTCTTCCATGCTCATAATATTGCTGAGTTATGAAACGCAGCTGTTCCACAGTCCATGCAGTCATCTTGAAGGGTTAGTTTTAACTAATACTTTTATTTTGTTTTGTAACTTATCTTGTCTTGTATTGTCAAAACCTGTACAATCCTGTACAAACTTGTAACTATCCTCTTTCGAATGATGCGTATGATTTTATAAAAGGACTTATACTTTAAGAGTTACAGGGGTTTCTTTTGGGTCCCATTTCTCTGGATCACCCTTTATATAATATATATATAATATATATAATATATATATAATATATATATATATATATAATATATATATAATATATATATAATATATATATATATATATATAATATATATATATAATATATATATATATAATGTTATAAAGTTCAGACCAACAAAGACCCTAGGATCCACTCATGGCTGGTCTACCTAACTGTGTTCGTAATTGTGTATGTCCTCCGTGGTGGCGGAGGGGACCTACAATTTTACGTGGGTTCCGAACCACAAGAACATAAGAAATTTATGCAACAACTTCCTGTACATTGGCAACGACCAATTTAGCACAACTAATTAATTATCGATTTAAAACTAAAGAAAGAATCTCTGGATCCAGAGGATCAAGTCATAATAGACTACTATCCACAAATATGTTACACTCTATATCTATTTAAAACCGACATGCAAATATATCAGATCCAAAGAATCCAGTCAATTTCATTACGGTATCCATCAATACTAGTACCTTGTCACGAAAAATAAGTCACGGTCCATATCGATTGTGGACCAAGTCAAAATTTACAACCATATACATTACAATATATACACTGTTAGGAAAAATGTAGGTGTGGCTGTAAAGACTGTACAGTAATGTAGAAATGTGTGTGCACCCATCTTGGGTCTCCCATTTAAAGGTGTTTGTGGGGCAAGTGAAGATCATGAGTTTTTCAATACCTCACAGTACTATGGGGGGCACCGCTCGGCAGAGGAATCTCTTTAAATGGGGTGTGTAACGACAGAGAGTATCCCCTAACCCAAGACGCTGCCTCCCAATATCCCACAACACTTGTGTTGAGCTGTGGGATCTATCCCCACAAAGCCTTAATTTTACTATCTTAAACTATACCCAATCTATCAACATATGAGTCTAATCGATTTTTAAACATGTTTATAGACGTGCTACTAATTACTTCTACCGGCAAACTATTCCAGCTATTTACTATTCTATGCGTAAAAAAGTTTTTGGCAACTGCTGTCTCGAACCTTCTACTTGTCAACTTACACCCGTTATTTCTAGTCCTATTATATTGAGATATTTCGAAAAAGCTATCTCTATCTACGTTATCGAACCCATTCATAATTTTGAAAACCTGGATTAGATCACCCCTTAACCTCCTAGTCTCGAGTGTTGTCAATTTTAACTCCTTAAGCCTATCCTCGTACGACTTTTACCTAATAGACGGAATCATCTTAGTTGCTAGTCTTTGAACTCTTTCGATTTTGTCTATATCTTTGCGCATATGCGGATTCCAAAATTGGACCGCGTACTCCAAATGGGGTCTAACTAATGATTTATAAAGAGGAACTATAATATCGCGCGATTTGTACTCAAAATTTCGAGCTATAAAACCTAACACTTTGTTCGCCTTATTGACCGCTGCTGTACTTTGTTTCGCTACTTTTAAATCACTAGTGACTATAACTCCTAAATCTTTTTCCCGCTGTACGCTTGTTAAATCTTTCAGACCAACAAAGACCCTAGGATCCACTCATGGCTGGTCTACCTAACTGTGTTCGTAATTGTGTATGTCCTCCGTGGTGGCGGAGGGGACCTACAATTTTACGTGGGTTCCGAACCACAAGAACATAAGAAATTTATGCAACAACTTCCTGTACATTGGCAACGACCAATTTAGCACAACTAATTAATTATCGATTTAAAACTAAAGAAAGAATCTCTGGATCCAGAGGATCAAGTCATAATAGACTACTATCCACAAATATGTTACACTCTATATCTATTTAAAACCGACATGCAAATATATCAGATCCAAAGAATCCAGTCAATTTCATTACGGTATCCATCAATACTAGTACCTTGTCACGAAAAATAAGTCACGGTCCATATCGATTGTGGACCAAGTCAAAATTTACAACCATATACATTACAATATATACACTGTTAGGAAAAATGTAGGTGTGGCTGTAAAGACTGTACAGTAATGTAGAAATGTGTGTGCACCCATCTTGGGTCTCCCATTTAAAGGTGTTTGTGGGGCAAGTGAAGATCATGAGTTTTTCAATACCTCACAGTACTATGGGGGGCACCGCTCGGCAGAGGAATCTCTTTAAATGGGGTGTGTAACGACAGAGAGTATCCCCTAACCCAAGACGCTGCCTCCCTATATCCCACAACACTTGTGTTGAGCTGTGGGATCTATCCCACAAAGCCTTAATTTTACTACCTTAAACTATACCCAATCTATCAACATTGAGTCTAATCGATTTTTAAACATGTTTATAGACGTGCTACTAATTACTTCTACCGGCAAACTATTCCAGCTATTTACTATTCTATGCGTAAAAAAGTTTTGGCAACTGCTGTCTCGAACCTTCTACTTGTCAACTTACACCCGTTATTTCTAGTCCTATTATATTGAGATATTTCGAAAAAGCTATCTCTATCTACGTTATCGAACCCATTCATAATTTTGAAAACCTGGATTAGATCACCCCTTAACCTCCTAGTCTCGAGTGTTGTCAATTTTAACTCCTTAAGCCTATCCTCGTACGACTTTTACCTAAGCGACGGAATCATCTTAGTTGCTCGTCTTTGAACTCTTTCGATTTTGTCTATATCTTTGCGCATATGCGGATTCCAAAATTGGACCGCGTACTCCAAATAGGGTCTAACTAATGATTTATAAAGAGGAACTATAATATCGCGCGATTTGTACTCAAAATTTCGAGCTATAAAACCTAACACTTTGTTCGCCTTATTGACCGCTGCTGTACTTTGTTTCGCTACTTTTAAATCACTAGTGACTATAACTCCTAAATCTTTTTCCCGCTGTACGCTTGTTAAATCTTTCCCTGACATACTATACGCAAAATTACCGTTACGCCAACCTATATGCAAAATTTTGCACTTATCCACGTTAAATCTCATTTGCCATGTGACTGACCAATCAACGATTTTATTCAGATCTTCCTGAATTTTACCTCTATCTTCGTCATTAATCGCCCTACCACCCAGCTTCGTGTCATCCGCAAACTTTGAAACTGTACTGACTAGGCCGACATCTAAATCGTTAATATATATAAGAAAAAGCAAGGGGCCCAATACAGAACCCTGAGGAACGCCACTCGCTACATTAGCCCAACACGACTCCGCTCCATCAACGACCACCCTCTGTTTCCTACCTCGCAACCACTCTTCTAGCCAATTTATTACTACACCCCTGATTCCATGAGCCTTAGTTTTTTCAATGAGTCTTTCTGCGGCACGGTGTCAAACGCTTTTTGAAAATCTAAATACACTACATCAACTGCCCGATCTCTATCGTAAACGTCAACCACGCTTTGGAAAAATTCTAAAAGATTAGTTAAGCAAGATTTGTTTCGCCTAAATCCGTGCTGCGTATTTCTAACTAGCTTATGGAATTCTAAGTGTTCGACTATACGATCCCTAATTATTGATTCCAGTAGCTTACCTACAACAGACGTTAAACTGATTGGCCTATAATTTCTCGCCGCACCTTTATCGCCTTTTTTAAAGATAGGTGTTACGTTTGCTAACTTGAAATTATCTGGTACGCACCCCTCAGAAATAGACGCATTAAAAATCTTTGTTAGCGGCACAACAATGCTATCTTTTAATTCTTTTAGTTGTATGGGATATATGGAATCCGGCCCCGGTGATTTACGCTTTTTCATTTTATCAATATAGCGCAATACCTCCCCTTCACTAACGACAATATTATCCAAAATATTACCATTATCAAAAGGTATTATGTCTATGACCGTAGGGATATTCGTTACATCTTCTATAGTAAAAACTGACGTAAAAAATTCGTTTAGCAAGGTAGCCATTTCCTTGTTTTCAGAAACTCGATCTCCGTTTACATTTTTCAATTGACCCAAGACACTTTTTACTGGATTTCTATTATTGACGTATTGAAAGAATCGCTTGGGGTTTTCTTTACCGTCACGAGCTATGGAGATTTCAAATTCGCGCTTGGACATTTTTATTACACTTTTCGCTTCACGCCTCATAGATATGTAGTTGTTTCGTAATAAATTGTCTTTATCGCACTTATGTTGCCTATAAGCCCTATCTCTACTCTTTATAATGTCTCCTACTCTAGAAGTAAACCACAAGGGCTTGTTGTTTATTTCGCACGCTTAATTTTCTACGGTACACATTCCTCATTTATAGTCCTAAATACTGTTTCGAACGATTCCCACATTAGTTTTGCGTTGGAGTTCCCCATCACGTTTTCCCAATTGACGTGTGACAATTTATCTCAAAATGTACAATAATCTGCGTGCTGGAAGTTAGGAATTTTAGTCGAGTTAGTTGGTTTCGAGTGACTTACTGAGAGGACAAACTCTACCATATTGTGATCGCTATTGCTTAACGGTTCTATTACTTGAAGATCAGTAATTAGCCTATCATCCGTAGTTATTACTAAATCTAAAATACTGTCCAACCTCGTAGGTTCCCCAACCTTTGACTAAGAAAGCTATCCTCGAGAAAATTAACTAAACGATTACCTTCCGCGTCTCCCTGCATTGTATCGTAATTCACGTTGGCGCAATTAAAGTCACCCATAACTAAAGCCTGCTCACTACCGATTATTCTCTTTAGTTCACAATATAACGCTTCGTCCGTATCAGCTGTTTGATTAGGGGGCCTATATATAACCGCAACAAGAAGTTTGAAGTCGTTTAATTTAAGTTCTGCTATACTCGCATCTATCGGTTCTGGAATTGAGTGCTTTACTTCTATAACGTTCGCAATATTATCTTTGATATACAACATAACACCGCCTCCTCGCGTACCTACTCTGTTTTTAACAAAAAGTCTATAACCTTTAATTTGATACTCCCTACAAAGTCACGTGTTTCAGTGTTAAGCCACGATTCGTTTATCACAATTAATTCATAGTGTTTACGAGCAATTAAAGAAAAAAATTCATTTATTTTATTTCGTTGGCTACGAGCATTTAAGGATAGAACCTTCAAATTGTTTGTAATTACGACACCTTCGCGAGCGCAGGGGAAATTTGTAGAATTTACGCTGGGACCGTTCGAGTTACGGCAGCCTGAAAAGAAGAGACAGTATTATGAAATAGTCTTCCTAAACGCGCAGCTCCTACGTCATTAAGATGAAGTCCATCTTCGAGGAACAAGTCCCTCCTGCCGTAGAAACTGTTCCAAAAATTCGCATAATGCTCTCCTTCCTGTTGGCAAGAGACTTTAGGTTATTGTTAATATAGGTCGCCTTGCTGTAGAAATCGTTACGTTGGATAATTCGAGGAAGTATACCTGTTAAGACAATCTTATTAGTTTTCTCTTTTAGTCGCTCTATTAAGTCCCTGTACCTAGCCAGCAGTTCTTCCGATCTAGAATTTAAAACGTTATTAGTACCGACATGAATAACATACGTTGTGTCCTCGGCGGTACCGTCTGTAAAATGGTCAACACTATTAGTTATATCCTCCACCCTTGCACCAGGGTAGCAGTAACGGCGCCTACGACGAGGGTTTCTCCCACAGAATTCCTCGAGCTGCCCTCGTACAATGGAATCGCCAACGAGTCGTATTTCCGGTTCATCAGCATCTTCGAAACCTAAAACAGAAAACTTATTGCTTGTTATTACTGGTAGACAAGTCTTTGCTTTTCGCAATGGGGCTTCATTTCGCACTCGAACGAAGGGTTGGGAACTAGGGGAAGAGAGAGGGCTATTAATACTATTTTTATTATTAGTAGAAACTGAGGCAGCAGGGGTCGTAACTAGAGTCTCAAGGGAATCCAATTTTGCCGTCAGAAGCATCACGCTTTCTTGAAACCTCACCCTGGCCTCCCTCTCACGGTCTAATTCGTTCCTCAGGACTTCCATGCTTGAGCACCACCTGCAAACTAACTGTTCATTATTAGCCATTGTAAACGCGTAAGCGGCAATTTCCCTTCACAGCGACTGCAAGTACTTGACGGGGGTGCCATGCTTTTAATTAGTTTAAAAAACAAAAAAACACAAAACGAGCGTTTGGAAATTAATAAATTACAACGTAGGTCTACCGCGTGCTTATTGTGCTGTCACCTGCGAAAACCCGCAAAATTGTTCTTGAAACGCAGAAACAGTTTCTTGTAACACAATTTTATGCTAAATGAATATATAATTAAGCTACCGACGAAAGAAGTGTTAAAGAAAAAGTATTAAATGAAACTTATCTCTCCGCTGTTTCAAAGTTAATCCCTTTTTCCCACGGTAGGTGACCCTTTTGGAGGTCAGGTAGTGTGTGAAGAAAAAATGAACCTTAAGAAATCACGTTTCTGATAGATTTCAAAAACAACAAAGGCAAAACAAGGGAATTTCAACCTTATCAAACCTCGTGTAGTAATAGATTCGGGAACAAACAAGGCAATAGCCTTGGTTTAGTCAAGTAATATAGTAATGAATAAATTCAATAAATGAAATATATTCGTTAATGAATGATTAGTAACACGAAGTAATTTAGTTAAGAATGCGCCAAACACTTTTTTTTTAAAAGACACTAGAACGAAAACCACTTATTCACTTGGTAACACTGGACACTCGATAAAACACATCTGTCCACAAGGAAAGACTGAGATATATATATATATATATATACAGGGTGGGCGGAAAGTAGCTCCCTAATTTAAATTACATATAAATTATGTATAAATTGTGATTGTATTGTTATATTGTTATGGTGTGTTCTCTAAAGTGGTACAATTGTAACGTTCATTTTTTTTTTCATTTCAGATTGAAGGGTAACATGGCTGAGCGTTTAACACTGCAGGAGCGTGCCCAGTTGGCGGCACGGTACGAAGTTTGGCAATCTGTCGTTCGAGTTCAAAGATGGTGGCGGGCCATTCACGGACCACGTGCCCAAGTGGACCCGAAAACAATCAAGAACAGCCACTCGAAGCTCATGACCACGGGGTCTGTGGCAGATGTTCGAAGATGTGGTCGCCCTTCGACATCCAGGGCCCAGGAGACGGTGCAGGCAGTTCAGGAAATGTTCGCACGGAGTCCACGAAAGTCAACTCGCCAGGCAGCTCGGGAAAGTGGACTCTCCGCTACTCAGTGCGAACTGTGCTGAAGAAGGAGCTGAACTGGCGTGCGTGGAAGCCGCATTACTGCCAATCTCTCTCGGACGAGGACTGCGACATTCGCATGGAGTTCGGGGAAATCATGCTGGCTTGGCATGAAGACTGGCCCCATCTCTTCCGCAACATCCTCTGGAGCGACGAGGCGGTGTTCCACGTCGGAGGCTTTGTCAACCGCCACAATTGCCACTACTGGGCAGGAGAGGATCCCATGGTTACCGCTGAAAAACGGCAGAATCGGTTCAGTGTAACGGTGTGGTGTGGTATGACCTCAGATCAGGTTGTGGGCCCGTTCCTTCTGCGCAACACCATGAATGCTGAGCGGTACCTTGCTATGTTGCGAAACGAGGTCTGGCCGGTTGTCAGCACATGGGAGAACATCGACGATCTGATATTTATGCAAGATGGCGCCCCTCCGCACTTCGCTCTTGTTGTCCGTGAGTGGCTGGATGCCCACTTCCCTGGGCGTTGGATGGGTCGTCGTGGTCCACATCAATGGCCAGCCAGGAGCCCCGACTTGACACCGTGCGACTTCTTTCTTTGGGGGTGGGTAAAGGAAGAAGTCTACCGCACCAAACCGAGGACATTGGAAGAACTGGAGGACCGAATTCGGGAAGTCATGTCCTCCATCCCGCCGGAGTTCCTGCTAAAGTCAGTGGACGCCATTCCTGGGCGGCTCCAGAAGCTGGTGGAAAGAGTTGGAGCCCACATTGAATTTTAGAGAAAACCTACCATGTATGCCTACCTTTTCATATTATTTCTTCTGAAATAAATGGATAATATACGTATTTTTTACCAATCCAAAATAGGGAGCTACTTTCCGCCCACCCTGTACATATATATATATATATATCTATATATATATATATATATATAATATTATATATATATATATTATATATATATAATATAATAATATATACAGGGTTATTACAAAAGAAATAGACAGTTTCAAATATTTATTAAACCAAAACTATTTATGATATTGACATTTACTATGCACAGTTTTATAGAGAAAGTCTTGGAATATTTTACAGCAACTTACAGATGTTCGATGTGTGCACCCCTAGTCACACGGCATATATGAGCGCGGTAGTCGATTTCTTGCCAAATACGCGTTAGCATATCTTCATTAACACTAGCAACAGCTCTTGTGATACGTTGTTTCAGATCATCTAAATTAACAGGAAGGGGAGGGACGAACACCTTGTCTTTGACATATCCCCATAAGAAAAAGTCGCAAGCTGTTAGATCTGGACTTCGTGGTGGCCACGTATGAGTGACATCATGTCGGCTGTTGCGCGGCCAATCCAGCGCTTTGGAAGATTTGCATCGAGGTAATGTCGAACTTGCCGGTGCCAGTGGGGCGGGGCTCCATCCTGTTGAAAAATGAAGTTGTCACTGTCTTCCTGCAGTTGAGGCATCAGCCAATTCATTAGCATGTCGAGATGTCGCACATGCTCCACTGTTGCTCTAGGATTTTCAGTACCCCATATGCGAACGTTCTGTTTGTTTACCTTCCCACTGATGTGGAAAGTCGACTCGTCGCTGAAAATTAGACGCTCCATAAACCCATCTTCATCTTCACATCGCTCCTGCATTTCTGTACAGAAATCACGGCGTGTTTTTGTCCTGGTCACTTAGACTTTGCAATATCTGCAGCTTGTAAGGAATCATTTTCAACCGTTTCCGCAAAACTTTCCAAACAGTCGGTTGCTTACGTACGACGTGGCTAAAACTTCAAGAGTTTCTCTACAAAACTGTGCATAGTAAATGTCAATATCATAAATAGTTTTGGTTTAATAAATATTTGAAACTGTCTATTTCTTTTGTAATAACCCTGTATAATATAATATATAATATAATATAATAATATATATAATATAAAATATATATAATATACAGTATATATAATATATATATATAAAATATATAGAATATATATATAATATATATAATGTAATATATATATAATATATATATAAGTTATATATAATAATATATATAATATATATGATATATAATATAATATATATATTAATATATATATAATATATATATAATATATAAGTTATATATGGTATAATATATATAATATAATATGATATATATAATATAATATAATATAATATATGTATATAATATAAATATAAATATATAATATAATATAATATATGATATAATATAATATACACAATAAAATATATAAAATATAATATATATATATAATATAATATATATAATATAATATATATATAATATGATATAACATATATATATATAATATATATATATAAATAACATATATATATATAATATATATATACATAATATAACATATATATATATATATATATAGTATAACATATATATTATAATATATATATAAATATATAATATAACATATACTGTATATATAATATATATATATATATATATATATATATAATATAACATATATATATAATATATATATATATATATATAAATATATATATATATATATATATATAATATAACATATATATATAATATATATATATATATATGAAAATGAAAATGAAAAGGTTTATTGGCAGACTATAGTCCATATGACAAATTATTAATACAATGACAGTTCATACACTAAGGATAAAAATATATACAATTGATTAGAAATAATACTGCACTGTCGAAGTTAAGTGGAGCTACAGACAGACGTTTTCGTACCAAAAAGTCCATAGCTTAGAGGATAAATGGCAGGACTCATGGATAGCTTGGATGATCGGTTGGTTGATTTTTTAATTCTCCGCATTAGACTGGTTGAGCACGTCTTGTTACCTCGGGAAGCTCGGAACATTGCGGGTTGCAAACATTTGCGAAGCTGAGCATCTCGGGGGTAATTTATGTAAGAGTCTAAACGACCTGTTGTACAGCAAATTTAGGGTTCTGCCAGAACCTTTTTTAATTCACCCAGAGTTGCTGACCGTTTATATTACTGCAGAAAGTACGAAAGAGTGTGTCTTTAGCTTCACTTGTACAGAAACGAAAGTTCCTTATGGTCATATTCGCTTTAGCACACAGGCTTCGAGATTGTTTTCTTATATCCGAGTCATCACTCAAGGAGCTGGTAATAGTTTGACCCAAATACTTAAACTCTTGTACTTCCTCAATTACTTCACCATTCATTTTAAACCTTATATCAGCTGGCTGATTACAGCTTTTAGGATGAAATTGCATAACCTTAGTTTTTGTCACATTAAAAAGAATATCATGTTTCTGCGAATACACTTCGCAGACTTTTAGTAGCCGATCCAGACCTTTAACAGAGGGACTTATTAACACCATATCATCGGCATAAACTAAGTTATTTATCCTTGTGTTATCAATACAACATCCTACTGTTGCCTCATTAGTGAAGCAATTAATCCGTCAATATACACATTAAACAGCATAGGGGAGAGCAAGGAGCCTTGTCTCACCCCCACAAGAGGAGCCAAAACACTCGGATAGTACATTGCCCCACCTAACAGTGAAAGATTGGTGGGAATACCAAAATTTCAATAAATTTAATATGTACATGGGAACCTTCCTGTCTTCTAGTTTTGCAAATAAAATATTGTGGTTCACCCTATCATATGCCTTACTTATATCAAGGAAACAGCTATAAATGGTTGAATTACTGTCAATGTATTTAGATATTGTTTCTTTAAGTACATAGACACACAGGTCAGTGAGTGGGACCTTTTAAAGCCAAACTGATTAGGAGATGTCCATAGGAAATCATTTAATCGGAGTAACAAGAGTTTTTCTAGTAGTTTCGAGAAGCAGGAAGCGACAGCAATAGGCTGTAATTATTGCTGGACAGAATGTCTCCATACTTATTTTGACCAGGGGCAAGATATATACCCTCATGAACTCTGCAGGGATATAGCTATGAGCAAGCATGGCTGATAGGAGCAATGATATATGCAGACATACTACGTCATTTGCATATTTTAAGTGCTCATTCGATAAGTCATCTACCCCTGACGCAGAACCAGTCTTTAACTCTTTAATTAACCTCTTTACTTCAGAAAATGATATCAAAATATTTTCCCTTGTCCCTCCCACAATCGTTTCGCTGCAATCTATCTTAAGATTATCCCTACTCACACTATTAAGAATGTTAGAGTAGTGGTTTTCCACAGCTTTACAATTTCATCCTCCCCCGACACCCCATCGATTGTCGGAGGGAGGACATTTTTGACACCCGTTTGATTCTTAACAAATTTCCAAAATTTGTATTATCGTTATTTATGCGAGCTTCACAGGCTTTTGATGCTCGAATAGACTCTTCTTCCTGTTTACATCGCCTTATGGCCGCCTTATACTGACCCCGACTTCTACACATATTTATGTATACTGGTCCTAATCTGGGTCTACCATGAAAGCACCACAAATCGTAGGCGTCTTTCGATTCCCTCTTCAGGGGGGCAATAAAATCATTCCATCCAGGAATAACCTTAGTATGATAGTTGTAAGATTTAATCAAGGGGCTTCCTGCTTCTCTTAACAGGGATATTATCTTACTATAATACCTATCTATGAGTTACAGTGAGAATCATTTGAGCAAGGATTATTACAGCCAAGGTGCAAAATTTCTAAATTATTAAAGAGGTGACATGTTCTGTCTTTGTATTCTATTCTCTGATGCATTAACATTGGACCAATCGACACGATTATTCTTACCTATTGAGTTCTTGTTAAGGTCGTGTTGCGCATAAATTGGTAACGTTAATTAATATTGTAATGGTCTATGATCAGAAAGAAGGAAATCATGCAAAATATGAACTCTAACAATTCGATCCTTTAGATTATTACTAGTGAGACAATGATCAATCCACCTGGTGGTACCACTCATATCGCTAACGTATGTAAAATTACCACTGGCTACCCCTAATACATCTACATCACTTATACTTAAATTGGGCGACTCGCACATGTTACCCAATTCTCCAAAGAATTCCGAGTTCACATGTGCGTTAAAGTCCCCCATTATTATACAGTGAGAATATTTGGGGTTATCTGATAATGACTTAATTTGTACAGCAAATCAATGTATTCATCTAGATTACTGCCGTTGTTGTATGGTAAATAGCAGTTTACAATTAATATGCAATCATTGTTCACTTGTAATTCAATGCCTAACAACCTTACGTTATCGCTTGTTAAAAATCTTATATGTTTTGACAAATGTTTCCTTAATAAGAAAGCAACACCACCAAAAGGCCTACCGTACATTAATTCATCTGACAAGTCTACTGCTGATGACGCATGGTACATAAAGTCATCATGGATGGTAGAGAGGAATTTTAGCTCTTGCTTAGGTAGCCAGTGCTCCTGCAGGAGTATCAAATCTGCACTGTCGCAGATTTTATGAACATCTACAGTTGAATTCCTCACTGACCTTACATTATATGAGACTATTTTCAACAAGTTATCCGCCATGATATATATATAATATAACATATATATATATAATATATATAATAAAATATATATATATATATATATATAATATAACATAATATATATAAATATATATATATATTTATATAATATATATTATATATTATATATATATATATATATATAATATATATATATATATAAATATGTATAATATATATAGATAGTATATATATATATATATATATATATATATATATAGATATATATAATAATATATACAATATATATACATAATATATATACTATACATATATATATATATACTATACATATATATAACTATACATATATATATATATAATAATATATATATATATAATATATTATATAATAATATATATATATATATAACATATATATATATACTATACATATATATATATATATATATATACTATACATATATATCTATACATATACTATACATACATATACATGTATATACTATACATGTATGTATGTATACTATACATACATATCTATACATATATACTATACATACATATACATGTATAATAGGGTGTCTCTTATTTTCGAAGTGTGTTTTTTTAGGTTGCGCCCCTCAACCAGTTCCATTGGTTGAAAAAACATCACATATAAATTTGTTTTTGGATGAACAATATTTAGAGGTCGACCCGCTTATTAAAGTTCATAAAATATAGCTATTATTTATGCAATTAATATTTGAAATTACTAGCAGTTGTCAAGTATACTAAACATATGTTTTTAATTAATTAATCATCATATTATGATGAATTAAATTAAATGAATATATTAGAGATAATTGTCAAGTTTGTAGCTGAAAATATTGCTTGATAAGACAAGATCAACCTGTTTAAAACATGTTTCATCAAGAATGCTCCAGATTATGTTGCAATTGTTATTTGTCATCATTCAGTGTTCTGCTGTCATAAGTAAAAGGTGTGTAACTGTGTATCACTATACTTCTTTTTGCTATTATCAGCCATGCGTGGCTGGCTACGAGGGCAGGAGGCGATCAGAGAGCAATTCCCTCCTTCACCAAGTCCCGCAAATGAGGCGGGATGCTGCAGAGGGGTCGACCGCAGATCGATCCTGAACCGTCGTTCAAACTCAACAAAAGTAAACAAAAGTAAAGTAATAAACTATGTATTTATATTTTTCACAATTATTTATACTGATTTGTTATTAGTGTTTGAAAAAAATTTAATGAATTTAATGAAAAAATTAGAATTTATGCTCTTATACACATATTATGAAGTTTTAAACAATGTTGCTATTTGTCACAAAGAATTAATTTAGTTCAATGGAAATTTTACCTGACATGTGTTCATGATCTGTGTTTCTATCAGTGGCGTCACTAGAGGGGTGCGGGGGGTTTTTGTGCAGTGTTTGAGCAGAAATTTATTATTTTTTATAAAAATATCCCTGTAGTTAGTTATAACAACAAAAACATTTTTCGTAAGCCCAGCTTACATGTATCAATATACCTACAAGGCTAAAACTCTATGCTAATTTACTTTTTGAACCTTCTAATGCGCTCCGGTCAGAGCTGTCATTATACCCAATTACAATGACGCTTCGAATCACGTGGTTTCGTCTGCACGCTCTACAAGCACGCGCTGTTGTTTTCGTTGCTGCTGGTGTTTTTATAGTCGCTGATTTGTCAAATTTTCTGTTGTTTTAGCTACAATATTGTGGTAATTAGTATTTGTGAACCTATATCAATAACGTTTTTGAGAATGAAGTAGTAATTAAAGGAAAAGAAGGAGAAAAATAAAAAAAGGCTTCCGCTCAGTTGTTGCAGCCTCTGTCTTTATGATGTTGCAGCCTCAAATTTATGAGTATATTTCCATATGCATTTGTCTACAACTTCTACATTATTTGGGCCGTTATTGATTATGCAAACCTAATCCATTAATGTATCTCATGTAACGGAGTAATTTTAATTTTGCTAGTTGTTTATGTCACTACTATTGCCATTACATTCAGTGATATACGGGAATTACGATTTACGAGTAACATTAGTACAAAAAACATTACTAAGGATTCTGTATGGTCTGGTACGGGAGGAGGTCCATGGGGGGGGGGGGGTGACACCATGAGTTACCGCACTGGGTGACACCAACCCTAGTGACGCCACTGTTTCTATTTCCAATAAAATAGCAAAATATAAATTTCTACTACAAAAATATTTATTCCTTGTTTCTTAGATTAAAAAATAATAGGAATAATAATTGAGAAAAATATGTTAGATTTATAAAATAGACCAAATTACCTTTGTTATGTCTACCAAATTTTTTTTTTTTTTGTAATTTAAAAAAGTCAAAACAGTGATTTAGCCCTGCTCTACAAAACCATAACACTACATTAATATTTTGTTTTCTTATTTTGCAGATGAATACAAGAAGACCATTCTATTTGCTCGGATCTACAGTAGATGATATTAAAGGCTCAAAGCTGCCCCCATATAGGCAAGCTTTTGGTTATTTTATGCACCTCCACAGAGAGAAAAACATGACAATCCGCGATGCTCTGCGTCAATCTATTCGAGCACAATAGTTATCTGGGATAAGGCCAATATTCCTACTCAGCAGGAACCTCGTGCCATGAAGAAGTTAGAGAATTTCTTTAACGAATGGACTTGCTTAAAGAAGCATGCTTCCAGAACAAGCCAGAGCCATAAAACCAAGGAGGCTGATTTTGTAGAGCGATTGGAAGATCTCTTTGACATCGCCCATGGAGACGCTGAGAAGCTGATCAAGAATCGTGAGGACTGGGAGTTCCTTCAACTGCAAAGACAAAAAGGTCGTCCTGGCTCAATCGGTGGTGTGGACACTGTACATCTTCACCGCACAAAAAAATGCAGTCAAACGGTTGGAAGCTGAGGCAGAGAGAAAAAGAAAGTCAGAATCTTTGATGGAGGCGTCTACTAGTCAAGTTGCACTGGCTTCTTCCACATCTTTCAGCAACACAGATGAAAGTGAGAATGAGGAGGAGGAGCCCAAAGGAGCTTGTGCTTTACCAAAATCTAAGCAAAAACGAGGCATGAAAAACATCATGACTATTCTGATGTCTGCTGCCCTGGATCGTACACAAATTTCTTCTAGAAAGGCAACATTTATCCTCGCAGAGGCAGCTAAAAGCTTTGGTTTGGACGCTTCAGATTACAACATAAACCAACATTCTATCCATCGCCTTCGAAATAAGAACCGAGCTCGTCATGCTAAAGAACTTAAGGAGCATTTCCATGGAGAATGTTCTATGACAGTCCACTGGGATGGCAAGATGATGGAGAGGACCTCACCTCGCACAAGCACATTGATCGTCTCCCAGTACTTGTGTCAGGACCTGGTGTTGAACAGCTGCTTGGTGTCCCCAAAATCCCAAACTCAACTGGAGAAGCACAAGCTGAAGCCGTCTTTAACTGCCTGAATGAATGGGGAATTACAGAGAGAGTAAAAGCAATTTGTTTCGATACAACAACTTCAAACACGGGTCAATATAGTGGAGCCTGTGCTCTCATCGAAGCAAAATTGGGACATGATGTTTTGTACTTGCCTTGTAGACACCATGTTTTAGATTTATTGTTGGGAGCTGCATTTGAAGCAACATTGGGATCTACATCAACTGGTCCAGAGATATTGATCTTTAAGCGTTTTCGTGACAGTTGGACTTCTGTTGATCAAAGCCAGTTCCAAACAGGTGAGACAGACACGATTACTAAAGAAGCAATTATCCAATCTAAAACTGAACTAATTCAGTTTGCTAGATCCCAGGCACCTATGCTACGGGATGACTATCAAGAACTTTTGGATCTGTCCATCATCTTTCTTGGAGGTGTCCCCAATAAAGGCATCAAGTTTCGTGCACCAGGTGCCATGCATCGAGCTCGCTGGATGTCCAAAGCGCTCTATTCTATCAAGATGTGGCTTTTTCGAAACCAGTTCAAGATGACTAAGACTGACGAACGAGGAATTCGAGATCTTTCCCTTTTTTCTGTTCTCATCTATATGAAGGCTTGGACAACATCCTCACTCCCTATTGAAACCCCATTTAATGACTGGCTCCTTATGAGGTCATTGATTAATTATCCTAAAAAAAGATTTCTGATGCAACTAAAAAAAAGCTCTCTAACCACTTATGATACCTGTCTGAAGAAGCAGTTGGTCTTGTTTTCTTTGATGAGCGAATTACTACAGATGTAAAGAAACGCATGGTAAAGGCATTAGAAGATGAGTCCACTGATAGACCACCCAAGCGTCCTCGGATTCCTGAATCGACCTTCTGCTCTGGTGAAGGACTACACCAACTTGTTACAAGAAATACTAGAGAATTCTTTACTAAGCTGAATTTGCCAGAAGGATTTCTGAACAAGGCACCCAGCACTTGGACATCCAACTGTGAATATTTAAGGGCCAGAGCTATTGTTGCAGCTCTATCTGTTGTAAATGACCGGGCAGAACGTGCAGTAGCTTTAGTTCAAGAGCTGAATAAGAAATTGACAGTGGGGGAAGAGCAGCTCCAGTTCCTGCTCCAAATTGTTGCAAAACACCGCCAGAGTCACCCAGTTCCATCAAAAACTGTTCTTCTCAAAAAATAACCATCAATGAGGTCGCACCTTAAAATACACCATATTGTATAATCATTGTATATTAAATAAATGTTGTATAAGGAAATAATGCTAATTAAAGTAATTAAAGTATGTAAATAGCACTGGCATTTTGAATTTATCTCTATATAATAAACTAATGGTTTTTTTTTGTAGCAATGCTTCATTGCTGATTGTATATAAAAAAAGAGCCAGGAAGGATTTTGGATAGGAGAAAAAGGATTGGGATAAAGAAGGATTGAGGACCAAAGGATGGATTATAACAACATCAAGGATAGGTTAGAAAAGGATCAATGATAAATAAGAAGGCCTATACTTATAAAAACGAATCAAACTAAAAAAGAAGGAAGGAATTATGTGTATAATGAGCATAATCATATGTCAGGAGCTATTATGCCATGGTCACCATTTTTATTAGCCGGGGCGACCAGTAAATATGAGCCAATTTGTGTCAAACTTTCAAGTTTTAGTTTTTATGCTGAATGGAACTATTTTAGGGGGCGCAGATAAAATAATTCAACATTTCAATTTTTGACTACCCAATAAGAGACACCCTAATGTATATACTATACATATATATATACTATACATATATATCTATATACTATAATATAATATATACTATACAGATATAGACTATATATATAATAGTATATATATATATATATTCAATATATATATATAATATATATAATATATATATATATTATATATATATATATATATATATATATATCTATATATATACTATATATATATTCAATATATATATAATATATATAATATATATACACAATATATATAAAATATATATATATATATTATATAATATATATAATATATATATAATATATATATATAATATATATATATATATATATATATATATATATATAATATATATATATATATATATATATATAATATACATAAATATACGTATATAAATACATATATATATATTATATATAATAATATATATATAATATATATAAATATATATATAATACATAAATTATATATATTATATATATATAATATAAGCACACCGGACAAAAAATTAGTCATCCCTAATAGCACCGATAGTAGGAAGTTCAAGGTCACACAGAGGGCGCTGATGTAGCATTGGTAAGTGACAAGTAGCGGTGACGTAGCACACAGGATCAGATCTGTTTCGTGAGGTGGTGAAGAACAAAGTGTGTGTTGGATATAGTCTGCAAAATGGGTCGTGAGGCAGACGTTACTCAGTGGCAAAAAGGAGCCATCGTGTTTGGCAGAGCCCACGGACGCAAAATGTCTGAAGTAGCCCAATTTGTTGGTGTGTCAACGCGTACTGTCCAGCGAGTTTACAAAGAGTGGTGTAGTTCGCAATCAACTGACAATCGACGGCGTAACTGTGGCCGGAAAACAATTCTCGGCAATAGGGGCCGCCGCCATGTTTCTCGTCTAGTAACTGCAAATCGTTTTCAAACCAGAGAACAATTGCTCCAAGAAACCAATGAGGTTCTCCAGCGACCAATTTCCGAACGGACATTGCGACGAAAACTGCATGCGATGGACATCTGGAGCAGGGTACCACGGAAGAGGCCGCTGTTAACAGCAAGTCACAAATTGGCACGTTATAAATGGGCTCAGAGGCACAAAAACTGGACTGCGGCAGATTGGAAACGTGTAATTTGGTCCGATGAGTCCCGTTTTTGTTTGTTCTCCAATGATGGGAGGCGACGAGTACATCGCAGGTCCAATGAAGCCTTTAATCCTGAATGCGTCGAAGGTGTTGTTCAGGCTGGAAACAGAAAGTGAATCGCAGGAATAGACACCCACGGACTCTGGCGGAACTTCGGGACCGGCTGATGAACGAGTGGAGCAAATCGATGTTCAGTACATGCACAACCTCGTAGAGTCTCTGCCTCGCCGGATTCGTGCGGTTATCAAGGCCAGAGGCGCCGTCACACGTTATTAGGTACATTCTGAGAGGGGTGACTAATTTTTTGTCCGGTGTTCTTATATATATATATATAATATAACTGCAATGACCACGCAGTATATTAATGTATAGAAACGACGTAAGTATAGAGGAGCGTTCCTCGTGTGCAGAACGCTCCTCTATACTTACGTCGTTTCTATACGTCGTTTCTATACGTGTTTTATCGAGTGTCCTGTTATCAATTGAATAAGTGGTTTTCGTTGAAGTGTTTTAAAAAAAAAATAGTGTTCGGTGCATTCATAACTAAATTACTTCGTGCTACTAATCATTCATTAACGAATATATTTCATTTATTGTCGTTATTCAATACTATATTATTTGATCAAACATGGCTTGCCGTGTTGTTTTTCAAATCTATCAAAAAACGTGCCGACATAAGGTTCATTTTTCCTTCCTTCGAGAGGTCAGGTAGAGTGTTGTTCCGCACCGTGTGAAGAAAAGGGAAAAAAGTCGGGTCAAATCGCGGACAGATAAGTGTTATAAATACTCTTCTTTTACAGATCTTTTGTCGGTAGCTTAATTCTATATGCATTTAGTATAAATTTGTGTTACAAGAACCTGTTTCTGCGTTTCAAAAACGCGGTAGACCTACATTGTAATTTATTAATTTCCAAACGCTCGTATTTTTTTTTTTTTTTTTTTTTTTGTTGTTTAACTAATTAAAAGCATGGCACCCCCGTCAAGTACTAGCAGTCGCTGTGAAGGGAAATTTGCCGCTTACGCGTTTACAATGGCTAATAATAATGAACAGTTAGTTTGCAGGTGGTGCTCAAACTTAAAAGTGCTGAGGAACGAGTTAGAACGTGAGAAGGAGGCCAGAGTAAGCCTTGAAGAAAGGGTGATGCTCCTGACGGCAAAATTGGAATCCCTTGAGACTCCAGTTGCGACGCCTCCTGCCTCAGTTTCTATTAATAATATAAATAGTATTAATAGCCCTCTCTCTTCTCCTAGTTTCCAACCCTTCGTTCGAGTGCGTAATGGAGCCCCATTGAGAAAACCTAAGACATGTCTACCAGTAATAACAAACAATAAGTTTTCTGTTTTAGGTTTTGAAGATGATGATGAACCGGAAATACGACTCGTTGGCGATTCCATTGTTCGAGGACAGCTCGAGGAATTCTGTGGGAGAAACCCTCGTCGTAGGCGCCGTTACTGCTACCCTGGTGCAAGGGTGGAGGATATAACTAATAGTGTTGACCAATTTACAGATGGTACCTCCAAGGACACAACGTATGTTATTCATGTCGGTACTAATAACGTTTTAAATTCTAGATCGGAAGAACTGCTGGCTAGGTACAGGGACTTACTAGAGCGATTAAAGGAAAAAACTAATAAGATTGTTTTAACAGGTATACTTCCTCGAATTATCCATCGTAACGATTTCTACAGCAAGGCGACCTATATTAACAATAACCTAAAGTCTCTTTGCCAACAGGAAGGAGTGCATTTTGAGAATTTTTGGAACAGTTTCTGCGGGAGGAGGGACTTGTTCCTCGGAGATGGACTTCATCTTAATGACGTAGGAGCTGCGCGTTTAGGAAGACTATTTCATAATACTGTCTCTTCTTTTCAGGATGCCGTAACTCGAATGGTCCCAGCGTAAATTCCATAAATTTCCACTGCGCTCGCGAAGTTGTCGCAATTACAAACAATTTGAAGGTTCTATCCTTAAATGCTCGTAGCCTACGAAATAAAATAAACGATTTTTTTTCTTTAATTGCTTGTAAAGACTATGATATAATTGCGATAAATGAATCGTGGCTTAGCACTGAAACTCGTGACTTTGTAGGGGAGTATCAAATTAAAGGTTATAGACTTTTTGTTAAAAACAGAATAGGTAGGCGAGGAGGCGATGTTATGTTGTATATCAAAGATAATATAGCGAACGTTATAGAAGTAAAGCACACAATTCCAGAACCGATAGATTCGACTATAGCAGAACTTAAATTGAACGATTTCAAACTTCTTGTTGCGGTTATATATAGGCCCCCTAATCAAACAGCTGATACGGACGAAGCGTTATATCGTGAACTAAAGCGAATAATCGGTAGTGAGCAGGCTTTAGTTATGGGTGACTTTAATTGCGCTAACGTAAATTACGATACAATGCAGGGAGACGCGGAAGGTAATCGTTTAGTTAATTTTCTCGAGGATAGCTTTCTTATTCAAAAAGTTGGGGAACCTACGAGGTTGGACAGTTTTTAGATTTAGTAATAACTACGGATGATAGGCTAATTACTGATCTTCAAATAATAGAACCGTTGGGCAATAGCGATCACAATATGGTAGAGTTTGTCCTCTCAGTAAGTCACTCGAAACCAGCTAACTCGACGAAAATTCCAAACTTCCAGCACGCAGACTTTAGTAAATTTCGAAATAAATTGTCAAACGTCAATTCAGAGCCGGATTTAGACGTGTGGAGGCCCCCCTACCTTAGGGGAAGACATAATTGAAGTCATCCATAAGATTCATAATATAATTAACATACATACACTTTCAAAACATCGTGCACTCTTGTGTCTGTCTATTCCACTCATTTCTGCAAAAAAAGAAAGCCTCGGGTTACTCGGGCATTCCATTATAGTGAGAGTAGTCCTAAAAGAGTAATAAAAACAAAATAATAATCAGTACACAACAAATAGTAATTGGTAAAAATTTATGTACTACAGTGGTATTGGATGCGCGTGTTTTTTTATTGATCATCTATCGGGTTTTTCTAGTTTCGGGTTTTTTCTATTTTGATAATGGCTTGTCAATATGTGGAGGCCCCCAAGATGTGGAGGCCCGTGGGCAGCTGCCCACTTTGCCCACTCCTAAATCCGACCCTGCGTCAATTGGGAAAACGTGATAGGGAACTCCAACGCAAAACTAATGTGGGAATCGTTCGAAACAGTATTTAGGACTATAAATGAGGAATGTGTACCGTACAAAATTAAGCGTGCGAAAGTAAACAACAAGCCCTTGTGGTTTACTTCTAGAGTAGGAGATATTATAAAGAGTAGAGATAAGGCTTGTAGGCTACATAAGTGCGATAAAGACAATTTGTGGTTACGAAACAACTACATATCTCTAAGGCGTGAAGCGAAAAGTGTAATAAAAAAGTCCAAGCGCGAATTTGAAATCTCCATAGCTCGTGACGGTAAAGAAAACCCCAAGCGATTCTTTCAAAAGTCAATAATAGAAATCCAGTAAAAAGCGTCTTGGGGCCTTTGAAAAATCTAAACGGAGATCTAGTTTCTGAAAACAAGGAAATGGCTACCTTGCTAAACGAATTTTTTACGTCAGTTTTTACTATAGAAGATGTAACAAATATCCCTACGGTCACGGACATAATACCGTTTGATAATGGTATATTTTGGATAATATATGGTTAGTGAAGGGGAGGTAACGCGCTATCTTGATAAAATGAAAACGCGTAAATCACCGGGGCCGGATTCCATATATCCCATACAACTAAAAGAATTAAAAGATAGCATTGTTGTGCCGCTAACAAAGATTTTAATGCGTCTATTTCTGAGGGTGCGTACCAGATAATTTCAAGTTAGCAAACGTAACACCTATCTTTAAGAAAGGCGATAAAGGTGCGGCGGGAAATTATAGACCAATCAGTTTAACGTCTGTTGTAGGTAAGCTACTGGAATCAATAATTAGGGATCGTATAGTCGAACACATAGAATTCCATAAGCTAGTTAGAAATACGCAGCACGGATTTAGGCGAAACAAATCTTGCTTAACTAATCTTTTAGAATTTTTCCAAAGCGTGGTTGACGTTTACGATAGACATCGGGCGGTTGATGTAGTGTATTTAGATTTTCAAAAAGCGTTTGACACCGTGCCGCACAAAAGACTCAAGACTCATCGAAAAAACTAAGGCTCATGGAATCAGGGGTGTAGTAATAAATTGGCTAGAAGAGTGGTTGCGAGGCAGGAAACAGAGGGTGGTCGTTGATGGAGCGGAGTCGTGTTGGGCTAATGTAGCGAGTGGCGTTCCTCAGGGTTCTGTATTGGGCCCCTTGCTTTTTCTTATATATATTAACGATTTAGATGTCGGCCTAGTCAGTACAGTTTCAAAGTTTGCGGATGACACGAAGCTGGGTGGTAGGGCGATTAATGACGAAGATAGAGGTAAAATTCAGGAAGATCTGAATAAAATCGTTGATTGATCAGTCACATGGCAAATGAGATTTAACGTTGATAAGTGCAAAATTTTGCATATAGGTTCGCGTAACGGTAATTTTGCGTATAGTATGTCAGGGAAAGATTTAACAAGCGTAGAGCAGGAAAAAGATTTAGGAGTTATAGTCACGGGTGATTTAAAAGTAGCGAAACAAAGTACAGCAGCGGTCAATAAGGCGAACAAAGTGTTAGGTTTTATAGCTCGAAATTTTGAGTACAAATCGCGCGAAATCATAGTTCCACTTTATAAATCATTAGTTAGACCCCATTTGGAGTACGCGGTCCAATTTTGGAATCCGCATATGCGCAAAGATATAGACAAAATCGAAAGAGTTCAAAGACGAGCAACTAAGATGATTCCGTCGCTTAGGGCAAAGTCGTACGAGGATAGGCTTAAGGAGTTAAAATTGACAACACTCGAGACTAGGAGGTTAAGGGGTGATCTAATCCAGGTTTTCAAAATTATGAATGGGTTCGATAACGTAGATAGAGATAGCTTTTTCGAAGTATCTCAATATAATAGGACTAGAAATAACGGGTGTAAGTTGACAAGTAGAAGGTTCGAGACAGCAGTTGCGAAAAACTTTTTTACGCACAGAATAGTAAATAGCTGGAATAGTTTGCGGTAGAAGTAATTAGTAGCACGTCTATAAACATGTTTAAAAATCGATTAGACGCATATGTTGATAGAAAGGTATAGTTTAAGGTAGTAAAATTAAGGCTTTGTGGGGATAGATCCCACAGCTCAACACAAGTGTGGTTAAGAGGGAGGCAGCTTGGGTTAGGGATACTCTGTCGTTACACACCCCATTTAAAGAGATTCTCTGCCGAGCGGTGCCCCCCATAGTACTGTGAGG
>JAJOZX010007350.1:67500-226524 GCA_023014485.1 Bathynomus jamesi | reverse complement strand
GATGAGAAGTGAATTTTTTCACAATTTATTTTCTGCTATAGTGACACAGATAGGCGGGTGGGAGCTGGAAAAATCGGAAGTTCGATTTTTTGGATCACCCTATTCTGATGGTCATGCTTGTCACTCCACCTCGGACCTACAGTTTAACATGGAGTCGAACTACGCCCCCCAACAGCTCAGCGTCTAACCACTAGGCTATCCAGGGTACCCATTTATCTACCAACCAAATTGTTTAGTGTGGAGGGATCCCGGGGCCGATGGATTCGTCGTCAGCGACGCTAACCACTACACCTATATATATATATATAGTAGACGCCGGATTTAGTGTCCCCGGATATTGTCTCTCGCCGCTTGTAGTGTCTCAAAACTAGGAAACTTTTACATGGTAATTGCTATGGATCGTCTCTCTGATTACGCTTATAGTCTCTCTTTTCAGCTAGTATAGTCTACTTGGCAGCTCTAGTTTACACTTGCATTTGTGATGCCTTGCTGTTTACAGGCTTACAAGATGGCCATAGAAGGAAAACGTTTTGTTTAATGTAAAATGAACATAGTTTTGATGTTTCAGTTGAATTGTAAAAACAATTTTAATGAGAAATTGCAGAATAAAGGTGCTTATGTTGTAAATATATTGATATACAGTACATATTCACTATTTTTAACCTTGCAACTTTCGAGAGAACAAACTGTGGATATAGTGTGTCTTCGGATATAGTGTCATTTGGCTTGGCACCAAGTGGGACACTAAACGGCGTCTACTGTATATATATATATATATATATATATATATATATATATATATATATATATATATATATATATATATATATATATACAGTAAGACCGGGTAACTGGGCCCTACTAAGTTTAAGGTAAATTTCGTTATTATTTTTCCATAAATTTTAGGTACCTATGCATAGGTAAGTACCTATAATTTATGGAAGCAATTCATACTGTTATATAACAAAATTTACCTTAAATTTAGTAGGGCCCCCAATTGGTCCATCTTACCGTATATATCTGTCCCCCACCAGGATTCGAACCCGCAGCACTTATGGAGTAGAAGTGACGGTGCTACCACCACGCTACTACGACAGGGTAAAAGTTAGTACAGAAAATGCCTCTGGACACTGAATTCTCTTGGGTGTTAAAAAAACGCCAGGTTGTACCAACTTTTATCTCGTTCTAGCGTACTGGTAGCACCGTCGCCTCAAGAAGCCCTGGGTTCAAATCTTTGAGAGTAGGGGGTCGTTTTTGCATTAGACAAAGTTGTGCCTGTTCATGCAAGATGTTCTATATATACACGTGTAATGACGCTCCTAAGTGTCGTGCAGAAAAATACTTCGGTTATATTCGTCCTTATCTTTTGTATCATGCATAGGATAGACTGTTATGAAAAGTTTACCGTTCGTTTGGAAAAAATTAACATATTAAAAAAAATTAGTTTGACTGCAGTATATTATGTAAAACATCAAAGAATTTGAGGAAAATAATAAAGTTAAAATGCAAAAGTTTTCGTACATCTACTTACAAAATTATTTAATACTTTGCGTGTCCACCGTTTACTTGAATAACTTCAAGGATTCGTTTTGGGTATTTTTGTACAAGGTTTCGACATCTCTCGGTAGACATTTTAGCTCATTTTTCTGAAGATAATTACGGCAATTCATTCAGATTCGAAGGTTTTCTCTGGCGGGCAGCTTTTTTCAAATCAAACCATAAATTCTCGATTAAATTGAGATCTGGGCTTTGACTGGACCAGTCTAGAAACTTGAAATTCTTTTGTTGAAGCCATTTCATGGTGTCCTTACTTTTATGTTTTGGATCGTTACCTTGTTGCAGTACCCAATTGCGACCCATTCGCGACTCCCGAACTGAAGGCAATACATTTCCCTCTAAACTTTCTTGATATTTCTTCGAAGAATTCAAGATTTCATTGATGATAACGATTTCTCGACCAGAAGCACTAAAGCATATCTAAAGAAACAAACTACCACCACCATGTTTAAACCCTTACTGCCCAAAAGGACAAATTTGTAACCTTTCAAATACACGCATTCATAACTTAACACTACAAATATTTGGGCAGTAAAGGGTTAACTGTAGGAAGGATGATTTTTTTTTTTTTCTCGAGTGCAGTATTTGATTTTGTCAAACGTACCATTGTTCGTTCTCAAATTTAATTTGGTCTCGTCCGTCCAGAGAACTTTCTTCCAGAATGCAAATCCATCATTTTGATGATCCATGGCGTACTTTAAACCAGCTTCTTTGTGCGCTTTTCGAGCAGAGATTTACTTTTCTTTCTCAATGTACGATGTGCAGTAGAGGGATGAACATCGATCTTAGTCTTAACGTTTAGCAAATATCACCCGCAGTCACTCGTGGATTTGCAGCAGCCATTCGTTCAATCCGTCTAGCTGTACGTTCTGAAATCTTGCAAGGTTTTGATTGTTCCAAAGCCTTTCTATTTCTTTATAACTGCATCAGCCGTCGTAAATGGAATTCGAAGTTCTCCTATCTTCCTATAATTCTTTCCAGACTCTGGTGCAGCAGTAACGGATCTCTTAACCTCTTAACCCTTTAACCCTTTGACGACCAGTATACGTTTCTTTGAACTTAAACGTTTAAGTTTTATTGTTATTTACAATTAGATATTAGTAACTATAGTCACTTAAATGACCCATTTTTGGGTTAATTTTCTGACAACTAAACGATACCTGTATAAACATGTAGATGTATTTGTAGAAACGTTACATCATTGTACAGTTTATATTATTATTTCCGTGGGACAAATATGTCCCGTGGTCCTCAAAGGGTTAAGTCCTAAGTTTTTTGCCGGGTCAAGTTATGAATGCGTGTATTTGAAGCGTTAGCAATTTGTACCTTTAGTCCTTAAAGAGTTAAGATCTGTAAACAGCTCTTTACCACGACGACCCATTTACTACTAATGGCTTGTACAGTCATCCGTCTTCCATGACGATTCACAGAAAATTCTAGACTTCAGAATTGCCAACAGTCTCTAATCAATAAACAGCCAACTGCTGTGATAAAAATTTCGAATTCTTCAAATTTAAGGTGAACACACAAAGTACTAAATTTTGTAAGTAAATGTACGAAAACTTTTGATTTTAACTTTATTTTCCTTAAATTCTTTAATGTTTTACATTATATGTTGAAGTTTTCCAATTTTTCCAAAAGAAATGGTAAACGTTTCATAACTATCATTCGCATGGTACAAAAAGATAAGGACAAATAAGCACACCGGACAAAAAATTAGTCACTCCTCTCAGAATGTACCTAATAACGTGTGACGGCGCCTCTGGCCTTGATAACCGCACGAATCCGGCGAGTTTAGTATGCGGAGGTACGCCTGCTGGTTCAAATTCATCGTCACTGGAACGAGAGGGCCCATTTCGTGGTACGAAAAACATCCCCAGAATATCACGGAACCACCTCCAGCCTGAACAACACCTTCGACGCATTCAGGATTAAAGGCTTCATTGGACCTGCGATGTACTCTTCGCCTCCCATCATTGGAGAACAAACAAAAACGGGACTCATCGGACCAAATTACACGTTTCCAATCTGCCGCAGTCCAGTTTTTGTGCCTCTGAGCCCATTTATAACGTGCCAATTTGTGACTTGCTGTTAACAGCGGCCTCTTCCGTGGTACCCTGCTCCAGATGTCCATCGCATGCAGTTCTCGTCGCAATGTCCGTTCGGAAATTGGTCGCTGGAGAACCTCATTGGTTTCTTGGAGCAATTGTTCTCTGGTTTGAAAACGATTTGCAGTTACTAGACGAGAAACATGGCGGCGGCCGCGCCGCCCCTATTGTCGAGAATTGTTTTCCGGCCACAGTTACGCCGTCGATTTTCAGTTGATTGCGAACTACACCACTCTTTGTAAACTCGCTGGACAGTACGCGTTGACACACCAACAAATTGGGCTACTTCAGACATTTTGTGTCCGTGGGCTCTGCCAAACACGATGGCTCCTTTTTGCCACTGAGTAACGTCTGCCTCACGACCCATTTTGCAGACTATATCCAACACACACTTTGTTCTTCACCACCTCACGAAACAGATCTGATCCTGTGTGCTACGTCACCGCTACTTGTCACTTACCAATGCTACATCAGCGCCCTCTGTGTGACCTTGAACTTCCTACTATCGGTGCTAGTAGGGGTGACTAATTTTTTGTCCGGTGTGCTTATAACCGAAATATTTCTCTGTATGAATACTTGTGAGCGCCACTGCAGATCTACAGAAGCTAAGGCTAACAAAGACCCTAAGATCTACTCTAAGGTTACGTCGAGAGAGAGAAGTGTGTTTCTCCGCAATACATTTGGATGACTTTATTTCCAAATCGAGTTTGTTGACTTCGAAATAAAGTTGTTTCAAAAGCGAAACTGCTTTAGGAACCTCTCTTCAAAACTGTTTCCCTTACGCTTAAATCGTTCGATTTTTCCACGTTTTTGCCCCTCCCCCCTCTCCCCCACTTCCCCCACTTCTCTCTTTCCCTCAGACGCACACGCACGCACACACACACTCACTCTTTCCCTTATATTACGGTTTA
Source organism: Bathynomus jamesi (assembly GCA_023014485.1). Taxonomy (NCBI): domain Eukaryota; kingdom Metazoa; phylum Arthropoda; class Malacostraca; order Isopoda; family Cirolanidae; genus Bathynomus; species Bathynomus jamesi. The sequence continues at coordinate 221,948 of JAJOZX010007350.1, read as the reverse complement.
TTTTCATGGCTGACGCTTTTCAGTTTTGAAACTTTTCTTTGTGGTGTCGGATACAATGGGATGGGTTAATTTTTTTACTTTTTTACAAAAATTGTCAATCCCAGCCCTTTAACTGTTGTTGTTATAATGAACTATATAAAGATTTGTCAAATAACCCCATTCTTTCTATTGGAAAAAATTGGTAGATTTTATACGGGTCATTCCATGTCAGTTTAACGGCGAAAAAAACGTGACCACCTATTTTTTTTTAAATTGGCACACTTATAGATCTCTGAGAAAAACAGAATGACACTCGTTTCAACACTCTAGGTCATATGGTTCCGGAGATATGGCCCTTCGAATTTTGTAAAAAAAAAAGGTCAATTTCCAAGGTCATACCATATTTCAACATGAAATATCTCGGCTCCTATTGCACTTACAGACCATTTAAACACTATTTTAAAGCTTTTAAGCAGATCTACAACTTTGTTTCTATTCATATTTTACCTCGGTAGTAAAAAAAAAAAAAAAAAAAAAAAAAAAAATAATTGACCTTTGACCTTATGTAGGGCATTTGATGTCAACCGATTTTTTTTTCTCCTTTCACCCAATTTTGGGTACACATGTCTACCTTAACCTAGAACAAGATTTTTAGTGTTGATTAAGTTAGTATAGACGTTACAGCCATTTCAGTGGATCATACCCACCTCCATTTTGACCAAGTACCTTTTTCTACCAAACTTTGGAGCACCGTATCTTTGGAACTGTTTGAGCTAGTGTTGAGAAAAATACCATTAGATTTTTCTTACTGAGATATATGTACAGGGTGGGCCGTAAGTTTCCATACATAGGAAAAATTAAACGTTTGTTTTTATGTTTCAGATACCCTAAGAATATGCGTTTGTACTGATGAAGCAAATTTTTACGTCAATGGAGAGGTTAATCGGCAAAACATACGTTATTGGAGTAATGCTAACCCTAACTGGCTGAGTCCGACGAAGATGCAAGGTGCCGGTAAAGTGATGGTGTGGGCCGGGATATGGGGTGACAGAATTATTGGACCAATTTTGTCAGTGGAAATCTTAATGCCGAAAGGTATCTTAACATGTTGCAAGAAGAGATTTTCCCATCCCTGCTAAACGAGGAAGGTAACTTCCCAGTTTACTTCCAGCAAGATGGAGCTCCACCTCTTATGGTCTTCACGTGCGTCGGTATTTGGATCAGCAGCAGCAGTTTCCGGATGCTTGGATTGGTCGGCGTGGTCCTGTGGAGTGGCCTCCCAGATCCCCAGATCTCACCCCCCTTGATTTCTATCTTTGGGGGCACTTGAAGGCCATGGTGTATCAGGAAAAGATACGAGACATAAATCATCTAAAGGAACGTATCACCAACGCCATTACAAGCATAACGTCAACTGTGCTAATGCGTGTTCATCAACAGTGGGGAACACGTATTGAAATGTGTTTTCAAAACAATGGCAACCATGTAGAGCATATTATATAAATAAAAATGGTTGTCCATAACAAAATGTTTATTTTTCCTATGTATGGAAACTTACGGCCCACCCTGTATAATGTCTGCTAATTTAAAAAAAAAAATCGGTAATTATCTAACCTAACCTAACCCAGTTATTTGGTCGAATAAGTATCCGGCCCTATTATAATTTTTTTTTTTTTTTTTTTTTTCCAGAGAATTATATAATATAGGTAATTTAAATTACATAATTAATTTATATGGACATTCAAAAGTGTGAAGAACTTCGAACCTGCTATCCTGTTTAAAGGTAAAGTTATGTACGTATATAAGTACCTTATACTAGGCTATAGGTACTATCCTATAGAATAAGTTCAGTTTTAAGAGTTAGATGAGTTTTAATAGAATTACTTTGTGTATTTATTCATTGTGTACAACAGTATGTACCCATGTGAAAATAAGCTTATTTAAACCTTGGAGCAAGTTTTTTTTGGCATCTGTATTTATTCCAATCTGTAAATCAAACTACACATTTTTTTCTTGTTGTAGACCTCTGAAACAAGATCAGTAGGTCCCAAATTTTATTTGTGCCATCTAAGCAAAAATAGCTTTTAACAGGGTTGTATACAATGAATAATTATAATTGTATTTTTAATTAATTGATCCTAATTTCCTGTAATTGTAATTGATTCAAAATAAAATAAAGGTAATTGTAATTGATTTTTGAGCTATAACTGATGTAATTGATCAATTAATGTCAATTGTCAAAAATTATACCCCTAGATCTGGCAGTCATACATCATCCAATGAAAATAAACCTTTGATAGTTTATATAGTTATACATAGATATAGATTTTTATAGATATATATTTATTTTAGATATATGAAAATGAAAAGGTTTATTGGCAGACTATAGTCCATATGACAAATATTATTAATACAATGACAGTTCATATACTAAGGATAGAAATATATACAATTGATTAGAAATAATACTGCACTGTCGAAGTTAAGTGGAGCTACAGACAGACGTTTTCCTACCAAGAAGTCCATAGCTTAGAGGATAAATGGCAGGATATATAGAATAGATAGTTATATTTGTGTGATTGTAATTGATTCAGACAAAATTAATTGTAATTGATCTTGAAATTGTGAAGTACAATACTAACTAACTAATTAATTTGAAGAAAAATAAAAAAAAATTTAATTGTTTCCATTTTGTGTAATTGAACCCAACCCTGGCTTTTAAGCTACATGGTTTTTTTTTCTTTTTAGATAAACATGGATTTCAGCAGTTTGAATATGGGCAGGTTCTGTTGTGACCCATTTAAAAAACGCAAAGGAAAAGTGAAAAAAGGCATTCGTGCATTGGCTAAAAATGATTGCTCAAAGTCCTGAATTGAAACTAACAAATAATCATAAAGCATGTGCAACCTGTCTAAATATACTAGCAAATCGTCCATCCCCAATGCCTGAATGTGAACCACTTGAAAAATCACTATCCACCTCATCAAGTGCCCCATCTGAGCTAGAAACCGTTGGAGATGTAGTCGAAATGCAGTATGAGCTTAGTAAATTCAATGCTTCATTGGCCACACTTGATGAGACCCCAATAAAACCATGTAAACTCTCTGACAGCCCTGGTTACGCAAAGAGAAAGTTGAGGAAAGTAGTAGTAGTTGTGAAAAGAAAGCTTGAACTTGCAACTAAACAACCAATTTCATGCAGTGACTCAGATGATACAGAACTGGGGATTCTTCAACAACTAAAAGAGAAATTTAATCAAGTGACTAGTCGAAGTGAAAAACTGACAATTCTTACTATCCTACCAAAAAGATGGACACAAGTAAAGATCAGAGAAGAATTTAAGTGCTCAGATTATATGGCTAGACAAGCAAAGAGTTTGGTGAGAGAGAAGGGAGTGCTTTCAACTCCTAATCCGCGTTTGGGGAAACGCCTGAATAGTGAAACTGCTGCCAAAGTAATTGACTTCTATCATTCGCCAGATGTGAGTAGACAAATGCCAGGGTTGAAAGACTGTTTCTGTAAAAGGAGCTGGTGGTAGGCGGGAAAGAAAACAAAAATCGCTAATCTTATGCAACCTAAAAGAAGCATTTGAGCTTTTTAAAACAAACCATCCAACAATTAAAATAGGATTCTCAAAATTTGCAGAGCTTTGTCCAAAAGAATGTGTGTTGCCAGGTGCCAGTGGAACACATTCTGTCTGCATTTGCACTAAGCACCAGAATGTCAAACTCATGATGGCAGCATAGGTAGGATAAATAATTACTTTGAAAGGCGTATACAAATACTTTATTATTATAAATGTGACAATAATGGCTTCCATAAAATATATTGGAAATACCTAATAACTGCTTTTTTTAAATATAAAGTTATGTTGGTGACTCTTTTTTTCATGGTTTCACCCAGCTAGACAAGAATCGGTTCTTATAACTCAATTGGTAAAAATAAAGGAATAGGTTATTTTAATATACATATTAAAAGGCAAATTGTCTTTAAAATAACAGACATTATAGATCTCAGTGAGACAAATCTAATGGTACTTTTCTCAACACTCTAGCTCAAACAGTTCCAAAGAAACTGGGCTCCAAAGTTTGGTGGAAAAGGGTACTTTGTCAAAATGGAGGTAGGTATGGTCCACTGAAATGGCTGTAGCGTCTCTACTAACTTAATCAACACTAAAAATCTTGTAAGTTAAGGTAGACATGTGTACCCAAAATTGGGTGAAAGGAGAAAAAAATCGCTTGTGACATCAAATGACCTACACATGGTCAAAGGTCAAAAACAAGATCAACTTTTTTTTATCACTGAGGTAAAATATGAATAGAAACAAAGTTGTAGATCTGCTTAAAAGCTTTAAAATAGTGTTTAAATGGTCTCTGTAAGTGTAATAGGAGCTGAGATATTTCATGTTGAAATATGGTATGACCTTGGAAATTGACCTTTTTTTTTTACAAAATTCGAATGGCCATATTTCGGGAACCATATAACCTAGAGTGTTGAAACAAGTGCCATTCTGTTTTTCTCACCGAGATCTATAAGTGTGCCAATTTTCAAAAAAAAAAAAAATCGGTGATGGTCACGTTTTTTTCGACCCAAAATTCCGTTGAACTGACATGGAATGACCCATACACAACCGTCATCTGCTTGCAAATAAATATCTCTCTCTCTCTCTCTCATATATATATTTGGGGCACGCGCAGTCATATATATATATATATATATAAAACCCATACACCCATTCGGGGAACGCGCAGCGCGCACTGTCATTGCCAAGCACATAGAGGGTTAGTGTACTGAGATTATTTCCATAAATGGTTCATCACCACACAAAAATCCACCATGTTCTGTGTTTTCATAATTAGTGTGTGGTCATTCATAGTCATCTCCGTATGTGTGCCTTTAATTTGCATTGCAAACACTCCCGGATCCATAGGACCTGGTGCACGATTCATCAGGAGTAAGATACACCAGAATTTTGCGTTTCCTCCCCAAGGCGACAGTGCACTCGCTTCAGTCACAAGAATATATTATATCACCTCAGGGCTGCTCATATTAACCTTGGTTAAGCTTGGTTTTGCTTTCGCCCGAATTATTCATTTTGACAAAGGTCAAGCTTGTCACCACCTTAGAACTACAATTTAACGTGGAATCCGAACCACACCCGACCAGCAGCCCAGCTTCTTAACTACTAGATTACTAGGGTATCCATTTATCTACCAACCAATTTTTTTTTCCATTGTGTGGAAGAATGAACAGCTGTGATTTTGCTGCGCACCGGCTGCCGTCACCTGGTCTCGATTCCGGGGCCAATGGATTCGTAGTCAGCGACGCTAACCACTACACCACCGAGGCGCCTGTATATAATATCAGGTTGTAACATAAATTCTGCTCGATTAGAAAACGGATGATAGATAATAGAATAACCTCAAGATAATGTGAAATAGTTTTAGAAATGTTTCAAAATACACGCGGCGACAGGTTCGCACAGGTTTTATCACGATACAGAATGACTTGGGCTAGTGTAGCATTAGGCTAATGAATATTTTCTCGTGTTTTTCATACAGTTACAACGCCACCCCTACGATATTACAGTAATTGAAAAAAACATGGAGCCCATGAAAGAGCATATTCGACACGTGATGCTGTACGAGTTCTTTAAAGAATATAACGCTAGTGAATCCGCAAAAAACATTGAAAGAGTTTATGGAAATGATGCTGTGAGCGAATGGATGTGTAGGAGATGGTTTGAGAAGTTCAGAAATGGAGACTTCAGTCTGAAAGATTACACTAGGCAACAAATTTCAACTTTTTTTTTGTTACAGACACGTGAACTACTGATTCCTACTAAAGTGCTGATGCTGATTTCAGATCTGATATCAAAATTTCTCTATCACGTCCAGATTTTGTGTAACCAAAAACCCCTATTTTTCATTTTTTTTCTCACCCGCTTCTATTACGAAAGCCGTCGAAGCTACTTTTCCGTGCCACGTTTTATGTTAAGCATACTTAAATAATTAGTGAACAGGGATGTCTTTCCTCCTTTATTCTGGCTTAAGACAGACAGCGGAATTCCGCTGGCGGAGTTACCACCCCTGTGCCCAACCATCCACCCAAAGCGCGTTAGTATTTTGTTGTTACTACTGAAAGGCAAATTCCTGTTCTTAAGTGAAACTTTGGTGTGTCCTCTTCCTTTGTCGCTTGTAGGATGACGAGCTCTCCTTCTGCAGGAACCAACAATAATCTCCCATCATATTTGGGTTGAAATTACCTTGGTATCTGTTTTCCGTAACTGAGATCTGTTGGTGGAAGCGCTCACCATGCTCGTCACTTACAGCCCCAAGGTTGGCCGGGAAGAAGTCAAGATGAGAATGTAAAAAATGAATTTTCAAAGACATTCTGCATCCCATTGTTTCATAAGATTTAAGCATGTTTTCTACGAGTTTACGGTGGTTTTCAGCTTTGTGGTTTCCAAGAAAATTTTTGACAACTTCAACGAAAGATGTCCATGCTCCTAGTTCATTCTCATTTAGGTTAGATGGAAATGATGAGTCGTGGATGACACTGCGGATCTGTGGTCCAGTGAAAACTCCAGCTTCTAGCTTAGCATCTGTCAATATTCCTTTGAATTTATCCTTTAAATATTGGAAACTACTACCTTGATGATCCATACCCTTCACGAAATTTTTCATAAGGCCAAGTTTAATGTGAAGTGGTAGAAGATGTACTTTCTGAGGGTCAATAAGTGCTGGGTGTTTCACATTGTATTTACCGACATGATGTTCAATTCTAGATGGCCAATCATGTTTTTTGTAGTGGTTCTTGTCATCTCTGCTGTTCCATAGACACAAAAAGCACATATGCTTTGTGTAGCCCAACTGTAACCCAAGAAGTAATGATACAACTTTAAGGTCGCCACAAATATTCCATGTGTGGTCCTTATATTTGATGAGTCTTAGCAGCAGTTTCATCGATTCATAAGTCTCATTAAGGCCAGTGGCATGTGCTACAGGTATTGAAGGTTTTCATTGCCGTTGTGCAGTAATACAGCTTTAAGGCTAGCTTTACTAGAGTCAATGAACAGTCTCCATTCTTTTGGATCATAGCGACAGCCAATCCCTTGCATCAGACCACTGATATCGTGGCAGAAACAAACGTTTTCTTCCTGTAAGTAAAATGATGAAAACTGCAAATGGCGATGGCGGAAATGGGAAACTTTGGTGTTTGGTTGGAGAAGATTAAATTCTTGAAGTCTTGAACCAAGCAACTCTGCGTTTTCTTTTGGTAATTCCAAATCGCGCACTAAGTCATTTAACTCCGCTTGACTTAACAAATGTGGGGAAATATTTGCATCTGGAACATATATGCCATCTTTCCCTGTTTCTATATCACTAGCAGAATCTTCAGATGAACTGCTGTCTGTTATCGTTGCTGGTGGAACTGGTGGTGGATTTGTTTCATCATGTGGTACTGGTTTCATTGCTGATTCGCAGTTTGGGTACGTGATCTTTGATTTGTTTTTCTTTGTGAAACCAGCAATCTTTGTCAAACAAAAATAACAATCATTGAAGTGATTTTTCAGCTCACGCCAAACCATGGGGACTGAGAATGGCATAGCTTTTCTTTTACCATTCATCCAAGCTATTAACATTGCATTGCACTGTGCACAGCAAATATGTGGTGCCCAGTCCCTCTGTTGGTCTCCTAACTTACAGTCAAAATAACCTTGTAGGCAAGTTTAATCTTTGTTGTTATGTTTCTACGTTGTGGCTTAGGTGTATATTGTCCACAGACAAAGCAGAAGTTGTCTGGGTGATTTACACAAGCACGTCTATTTGATGCCATTTTGAATTACCATACAATATCTGAAAAAACGTAGAAAGTAATTATTACGATGTGCAAAATAAAGAAGACACACCGTAGTACAAAACAAATGCTATAAAAACACACAAGTCACCACAACCTGTCACTTGCTCATCAGCAGAGAGCTTCAACAACCGTTCTGCTTGACTGTCACGTAGCGACTGACCGTTGGGCCGTTGCCCGTTACTATGCTCTTGACTCAGTGTTGCCAACTCGGGATAAATTTTATTTATCAAAATTGTTCGAATTTGTATATAGTTGGCAAAAAAATTGCTTTAACCTTGAAAAGCAAGTTTCATATTACTGGCATTAAGCCGATTAAAACCAAAATCTGGACGTGGTAGAAAATTTTACTAAAAGTGATTTGCATTTTACACAAAATCTAGACGTGATAGAAAAAATCTAATTATAGATTTGAAATCAGCATACCGAAATTAGCTAGGAGCACCTATTTGGTCTTCTGTAACAAAATCTTTGTTGCCTAGTGTTATCAACGAACAGGACGGGTTAAATGAAGAGTTGCTGAAAGCAACAGTGGAGGAAAACCCAACGGTAACTGTAAGGGAACTTGGCCTGCAACTCGGCGTTAGCTATATGACCATTCTTCGTCATTTGAAGCTGTTAGGAAAAGTAGTGAAGGTTGAAAAATGGGTTCCGCATGATTTTGTCACAAGCGAATCTTCAACATCGAATCGATATTTGCACATCACTGCATTCTCGGCAACTGCAGGCGCACCGTTTTTGAATCGGATCGTCACTGGGAATGAAAAATGGGTCCTCTTAACAATATTGAGCGTCGGCATCAGTGGCTTAGCCGTGAAACAAAGCCTGAACCTCAGCCAAGGAATGGACCCCATCCAAAGAAAATTTTGCTATGCGTTTGGTGGGATACGCAAGGAATTAGTCATTTTGAGCTTCTGCCAGATAACCAAACAATCACAGCTGAAGTCTACTGCCAACAACTCCAACGATTGAAGATAGCATTACAATAAAAACGTCCCGCATTAATTAATCGCAGATATGTTTAATTCCATCAGGATAACGCGCGCCCTCACACTGCTCGAATCACGACTGCCCAATTGGAGGCATTTGGTTGGGAAAAAAAAAAATGCCTCATCCACCTTATTCTCCGGACATCGCACCTTCAGACTACCATTTATTCAGAAGTCTGCAACACCACCTAGATGGACAAAAGTTGCAATCCAGGGAAGCTATCGAAAACGAAGTGATCGCTTTTTTTTTTAACTCGAAACCAAGGGATTTCTTCGAACGTGGCATAAAAAAACTTTTCTACAGGTGGGAGGAGGAGGTTATAGAAAAAGAAGGGAATTATATTGATGATTAATTTGTCATTGTCATTTAATTTTTGTTGTGAATAAACTAAAAATTAGAGCAGAATGTATGTTACAACCTTATATATAAATAATAAAAATAATAATGCATGTACTATTGTACCTCTTTGTGTTAGAACAATAGAAGAATACATAAATAAGTTGTTTTAAGTTAAAAACAAATAAATCTTGGCATAAAAATGAAATTTTCAATTCTTAGAAAAACTGATAGGGGTGTGTGTGTGTGTGTGTCCGAGAAGCTGCTAGTGAAAGGAGAGGAAAAAGTGAAAGGATACGATAGGGGGTGAGAGTGGAAAATCCTCGAGCGTAGACGGAGCTAGAAGAGGCTTGCACGAAGCTCTCTTATTTCCAACACTGAGCAGCTATGAGTATAATAGTGAAAAACGGGTTCAACCAATCGCAATTGACGCTTAAGGGGAAAAGGGCGCCTCCATCGACAAAAGTCTGATGCCCTAGGTCTCTGAAAAGGTGTGGCTTGGTGTATCCCGACTTTTGTAACCTACTGTATATGCGTGTCTTGCTATGTATTGTGGGAAGTACGAGGAGGAATAGTGAAAAAACGTGGCATGATTGCAATAGTAAGAAAAGTAGAGTTAGGTCCGGTAAAAGATGGAAGGACGGGATATAAGTAAAAAAAAAAAAAAGAAAAGAAGCTTTTGGAATTGGTTTGTGGAACAAAAGTTTTGAAAGATTTTTCTCATCTTTGGAAAGGTCTCGGCTCAGGCCTGACGAATCGCTTTGAAGTTTCTCTCTGTATCCGCTTACTCCCAAGCTGACGCTATTTCCTTTGTCATTCGCTGTCCCAGAGCGAGAACTCCTAAAATGAGGATTACATATTGCGACTAACTTTACAATTTGACCTTAACCAAATTGAACGGAACTTAATCTAACGTATCACCAGAGTGATGATAAATACGAGACTTAAAGTAGGTTTGGCACGAAATATGATAAAATCCGCCGGATAGAGAGAATTGAAAAGTAAGTGTGTGTGTGTGTGTGTGTGGTGTGTGTGTGTGTGTGAGAGAGAGAGAGAGAGAGTGTTTCGTACCATTTTTCCATTTGTAAAATACTTTGTCTAACGGTTTTGACTCGTGTGAGTCTGTGATTCTCTCTTCTTTAATAGAAACTTGTTCCTTGTTGCTTTCGGTGCTCTCTCTCTCTCTCTCTCTCTCTCTCTCTCTCTCTCTCTCTCTCTCTCTCTCTCTCTCTCTCTCCTGGATACTGCCTATAATGTGGCCCAGTGCCAACTTCTGAAAACATGAGCGCTTCGTAAGGGAAAGGATATTTTCCCCCTTTTTGCTCTTCTTCCAAGGTTAAAGTTGAACAGGAACCAATTTATATAATTTTTTTTCTTTAAATTATTTTTACAAATTAAATTGAACTTGAATTTGTGAAGATAACTTAGATATATATATATATATATATATATATATATATATATATATATATATATATATATACACCTTTGGTTAGCTTCCGCCCGAATTGTTCATTCTGACGAAGGTCAAGCTTTTCACTCCACCTTAGACCTACAGTTTAACTTGGAATCCGAACCACGCCCCATCAGCAGCCCAGCGTCTTAACCACTAGGCCACCTAGGGTACCCATTATCTACCAACCACTTTTTTATTTTGTGGAAGGATGAACAGCTGGGTTTTGCTGCGCGACCTATTTTATTATTATTAATTTAATTTATTATTATTTATTATATATATATATATATATACTGTATATATATATATATATTATATATATATATATATTATATATATATATATATATGTATGTATGTATATATGTGTGTGTGTGTGTGTGCATAAGTTCTCTTCACAAGTTCAATTTAATTTGTAAAGGTAATTTAAAGAAAAAAATTATATATATATATTAGTGGTGGGCCGGATGTCAGTTTTTCAACATCTGTGGATGTGGATCTTTAATTTCAATATCTGCGGATGCGGATATTTAGTTAATCTATCAATATAATATAGAATTATGAATATATGACATAATTTTTCAAATTTCGTGATATTACTATATGGCAGGCAATGCATAAGAATTAAAATTAATAATGTTTTCATTATGATAAAAATAACTTTCTCAAGAGTTTCAGCCTCAGAAAATTAAATGAAACAAGTTTCAATCAATTTTCTGTTACCAGGTATTTATATTTTGAGGTTTATATATTTGTTTGTTCATTAATAATTAATACTTTACATGAAATGTGCATGACTGGGCCTTATAAGCTAATTTAATTGTAAATTGCATAATTTATTAGAGGTAATATCCGCATAACATCCGCAGTCAGGAGTGCGGATGCGTATGTTAAAAATGATGCGGATATCCGGTCCACCACTAATATATATATATATATATATATATATATATAAATATATAATTTTTTTCGGTGGTGTTAGTGGTTAGCGTCGATGACTACGAATCCATCGGCTCCGGGATCGAGACTCGGTGACGGCAGGCTGCGCGTAGCAAAACGGACCTGTTCATCCTTCCCCACACACACAAAAAAAAAAAATTGGTTGGTAGGTAAATGGGTACCCTAGGTAGCCTAGTGGTTAAGACGATGGGTTAGTGGTGGGGCGTGCTTCGGATTTGTACGTTAAACTGTAGGTCTAATGCGTGGAGTAACGAGCTTAACCTTCGTCAGAATGAACAATTCGGGCAGAAGCTAAACCAACGTTAACCAGCGTTTTACGTACAAGTTTTTCGCAGCACTAAAAAACGTTTTAATAATTAAAGGTTTCATTAAGCAAAAACATTTCCCGGTATTCGTCTACGAAATAATTTAAATGTAATTTTAATCCTGCGAATGCTATTATTGATGCATGAAGAAGATTCAAGAATCAAGAGAGGAGAGGACAAATTTCTTTCGCGAAAGCAGAGCAAAAGCAGTAGCAGTCTCGCAAAGTCGGGGACAGCGTATTTTAACGACCTCAGATACACTGGGATGTAGTTGTATTTCAAATTTATTTTTATTAAAGCAAAAAGCGCCCTGTGTGTGTGTGTGTGTGTGTGTGTGTGTACACAGGATGTTCCATAAGTCCGGTCTCGTAGGGAAACTTATTTTAAATTAAATTCACAGAAGTAATACATTGGAATTAAGACAAATTAAATTGATTGCTTGTTTTGGGACCTTTTTTTGCAGGGAGAATAACGCATTGGCTAATATGGAAGTGAGTTATACTCCTGAGAAAAAGGCGGCGGAGGCCTTTGTAAATTTACTTTAAAATAAATTTTCCTTTGAAACCGGACGTATGGGACACCCTGTATGTATATACAGTATTACCCCTCTATACCGGAATTCGCTTAATACTGGACTATCTTAGCGGACTGGTATTTTTTATTACCGGAATTAGTCCGGTATTAAAAAAATGTCTGGTAACATAAAACCTCGCTCGCTTGACATCATTTGGTAGCCCCGCATTAACCCTTCCCTCATTGTAAATGCCTTCCATTGTGTTAGAATGCAATTTGATGCTACAAACGAACGTAAGTGTGGTATTACTTGATGAGTAAATGAGCACGATCAGCCATATTATTATTGTCATCAATTTGCATAATAATATTCCCAGATCAAATTTAGAAATTAGGTTGTTTCCAGTGGCGTAGCTAGAAATGGGATATCCTGTGGCATGATTTCTCTGACGGCCCCATTCAACACAATATTTATTAAAATTGCAACCAAATTCACGGTTATCATTTAATAGGATGGGTCCTTTAAATGCCTTTAAGCTATATTGTGTAATTATATAATAATAATTAATAATAAATAACAATGACAAGAATAGCATTTATTTAGAATTAGATTATCAAAAAAAATTCTGGATTTGTTATATACCAGAAAATTCTCTATACCGGACTGGCCGCTCACCAATTATTCCGGTATAGAGGAGTAATACTGTATATATAATAGAGATACTTCCTTCTAAAACTGCAATTTTTAAGATTCATTAAAATTTCTTCGTTGTTGGTTACCATTGTTATTTTCGCTTGCGAGAAAGCATCCCATGTTAATTTCACGGGATTGTTATTTGAATTGATTCGAGGAGTCTCTTTCGGTGGATCGGACGTGGAGGCAACAGGCCCTGGGCGGCTCGATCTGCTGACCTAACGCCCTTGGATTTCTTTGCATGGGGCTTTATCAAATCAAACGTCTATCAAACGAGGATTTACGTGCTCGTATCGTAACAGCTGTTACAAAATTAACCCCTGTCATGCTCCAAAATGTGTTCCGCAATGCTGCTGACAGATTCGAACTCTGTAGAGATACTGATGGTGCTCATGTAGAATCATATGCTTAAGTATTCATTAAATGTATGCCTTCTATTATATTATTATTATTATTGAATTTTACCCTTTTTGCTACGTTTTCACTGAAATAGGGACTTTATAGACACCCTGTATTGAAACATCTTGTGCTGACTAAGTATTTTAATAATTTTAACCCAAATTGTATATCCATATATTTTTTTTTAATTAAAATTTGCTATCAGGATTTGAAATTTTAATGAAAAATTTTGTTATTGACATTGTTGAATAAAGAAAATACCTTCAACATAAGGAAAATAATTAATTTAAATATTGGTGTTCAATTTATGAAACCAAAATAAAATTATTTTATTTTACTTTAATAATAAAACTATTTAACATAGCTTTTTAGCTACGATATAAGAGTAACAAATTCTGGTACTATACATTGTGGAGTGAGCTAAAGGAAAAGCATTTTTAAAAAATTTATAATGTAAAAATATGAAAATTTAAAGTTTTCACATTAGGTTAGTAAATTTATGAAGGGAATTGATTTTTAAAAATATAGACAAAGAATAGGCACCCACCGGCATCGGCTAAATTTTGGAATAGTTACATCGCTAATACTGTATATACAGGGAGTCTGAAAAGTTGCTCCCATATTTTTAAATTCTTATTGCTCCTAAACGAAAAGGGATACGAAAACATTTTTTTCACCGAAATGAAGCTTATTTATTACCGTTTACTTTATTACAAAATTGAAAAGCTTCAATACAAAGTTGAAGTTCAACGTCGGCTCCAGCATTGTTCACAACTTCTGTAACCTGAGTGGGAAAATGCTGGAAAATTGTTCTTTGTGCAAGATGAGGCCACAGTTTGCATTAACTGTTTGTGCCTGGTTAGATAACCACTTCTACGGACGGTGGTTAGGTCGTCGAGGGCCAGCGGAATGGCATACTCGAAGTCCAGATTTAACGTCATGCGACTTCTTTCTGTGGTGCTGGGCCAAAAAAGTGTACAAATCAAAACCAAGGACCATTGATAAACTTGAAAACAAAATTCGTGATGTTCTTGGTAATGTACCACGTAACTACTTGAGAAAATCTGTTGAAAATATACCGGTAAGGTTACAGAAGTGTGTGGACAATGCTGAAGCCTACGTTGAACTTTAACTTTATTACAAAATTGAAAAGCTTCAATACAAAGTAAACGGTAATAAATAAGCTTCATTTCAGTTAAAGAAATGTTTTCGTATCCCTTTTCGTTTAGGAGCAATAAGAATTTAAAAGTAGGGAATGGCTTTTCAGACACCCTGTATATATTAGTGATGTACCGTACCGATTCCAAAATCTAGTCGTAGGAATGTGGCGAACCCACCACCCGATGAAAGGTGCAGCTAGCTAGCTCCTCGTCTGCGATATAGAAAGGGAAGGATGATGTCGGGACCCCGTCCATCCTTCCCCTTTCCTCACAAAACGCAACAGTAGCTTCGGACGTAGGCGCCGCCCCTGCTTGGGTCGCCCACGTAACTGCAGACAGGCACAGTTGGGTGTGTGAATGTAAGTTCAATAAATGATGAGCAGAAGTGGTGCAGATATTTGAAGGTGGAAGATATGATGTTCTGGGGTTGTATGAAACAATGATGATAGGAGGTAAGTAATGTGAATGAATGTGGTTTTAAGTGTGTCAGGGGAAGTGTGAGAGAGAGGGTGAGAGGAAATGTCAGCCTGTTGATGAAGCGATAAGAGACTCGTGTGTCAGTTCCGAGATTGTGTGTGAAACTTTTATTTGCGAGAATGAAAATGGTGATAGTGGTTGGATGTGCTTCGTGTGATGATAAATGTGAGGATAAGAAAGAACGCTTCTGGAGAGAGCTTGATAGTGTGATCGGAAAGGTGCCTGAGTGTTAGAAAATATTTGTGATAGGAGACGTGAATGGGAAAGTTGGTATAGGTCCGGAGGATGAGGCGTTAGGGAAGTATGGTGTATCAGGAGTGAATGTAATGGGTATAAGCTGAAAGAGTTACGCAATGAGAGTTGTGTGCAAATCCTTTTTTGAACATAAGGGAGTACATAAGTATGCCTGGTATGGAACAAATGAGAGAAGTATGATAGATTGTGCTCGTGAAAAGAAGTATGTTGATAGAGGTATGTGACACGCTTGTAGTGCGAGGTACGAGTGGGGGGTCTCTCAGACCACATGATAGTCCTATGTAAAGTGAAGTTGTGTGGAGAATGGAGAAGTGTGTATGAAAAAAAAAAAAGGTGGGTCACGAAAGAATTAGTGGAAAAGTTAATGGTGAGAGAAGTATTGGATGAGTAATATACTGTAGGTCGGAAAATAAGAGGAATTCAATGTACAAGTTGGAGAACAAATGGATATGAATGAGATGTGGAATGTGTACCAGGAATGTCTGATTCGGAATATATATATTATATAATATATATATATATATATATATATATATTATATATATATATATATATATCCCTGAGGGGGCACCTTCCGCATGCCGCACATATATACATTTTAACTACGTTAATTATACTGTGTGTTGTTTGCAAAGAACGACGCTTGTATAGAAGAACGTTCCGCGCAAGATGAGGAGGGAGAACGAACAAATGGTTATCATATCTGACCGGCAATCGGAAGATCCCGGGTGGTTACCTCATTTTTTAATTTGTTCGTTCTCCCTCCTCATCTTGCGCGGAACGTTCTTCTATACAAGCGTCGTTCTTTACGTTAATTATACTGTGTGTTGTTTGCAGTTAAAATTATAGATATATATGAGAGAGAGAGAGAGAGAGAGCGTGGTGGGATGCCGAGGTTGCATCAGTGGTTTACAAAAAAAGGAGGAAATGGATGCGTGTGCAGGGTGATTGTAATAAAGAAGAAAGAAGGGTATGAAGAGAGTACTGCGGCAGAAGAAACAGAGTAAATAAAGTGATTTAAAAGAACTTGTAATTAGAGAGAAAGTTTGGTACTACTTACGAGAAAAGAAGTTGTTCAATCCGAATCAACAGGGCTTCAGGGCTGGAAGAACATGCCTAACAGTTATTAGACCACCGAGAGAGAACACTGGAAGCATTATGTCAAGTAAAAATATATAGGTAATATATACTGATTTTGCTAAAGCTTTCGATAAATGTGATCATGGGATTATAGAACACAAACTTAAGAATACAGGAATTATTGTAAAGCTCCAGTGATTGATGTTTAATTTTCTAACTCAAAGAACACGCACATTATCGGTAAAAAGTTAAATGTGAAATCTCGGAAGTCATCACCTCTGTCCCCTTTCCTATTTATAATAATGATTGTAGATATTAATGCCAATATCGTATCGTGTTTCAAGGACAAGACAAAGATATGCAGAGAAATATCGAATGAAGGTGTCAAAAACCACAAAATAACCTTAAAACATTATTCAGGTGAGCGGAAAACTATGAAGTTCATTGAAGAAAATTTCCAATTCATATGGTGACGAGGAACTGCAGAATGAAGGGTACAAAACATCGCGCGACAAACCAATAACACCAAGCAGATGGATAATGCCATTGGATCCAGAATTCAGAGAACACTACAACATTTTAAATTAAACAGCCACAAAGATAATGGAAATTATCCGGAGGAACTTCCACAGCAAAAAAGAAAAAAAAGTAGGGAAGAGTTTAGTCTTGCCAATAAGCGAGTATTACACAGTACGCACAAAGCTTTACAGAGAACGAGACATTGTAAACGTAGAAGCCAAACCGAGGAAACGAAAGATGAAGGCGACTGGTTACCACTATACAATCCCTGAACCTCCCTAGTAAAGAAGACATGAGCGATATACAGTTATACACTATTATTATAGTACGTATGGAATATACTCGATGGATATGGCCCAAACTTTAAAAATAAAATAAAAGCACGCCAGAGTGAGAGAAGAGCTGGATTCTGTACTATCCCACATGTACAATATATATATATATATTGAGACTTTAGTCAGGGCCGGATTAACCATTAAGCAAAATAAGCCCGTGCTTAGGGCATCAAGGGAAGGGGGGCACCACAGAAATTTTCCATTGTCGGATTTACCATGGATTTATTATACTATTATAATCGCGGCTTATAGCCTATAAGCTGTTGAAAACTGAATTATATATATTCATATAGTATTTATTTTTTTTCATTGTTTGAATTTGTAGTGAACAACAACCCTTTTGAGAGAATTAAATATATTTCGTTGTAATCACACACTTTACGCTTTGCGTTATTATTTTGTTTATATCAAATCTTTGAGCGCCATATTAAAAATACATATAGATTAAATATTTTCGTGTGCTATAGGAAGTTATTCTGAACGTGTGATTTGTGCATATAATATTAAATATTATTTTACATAATCATTTGGTATTGTTTTACAGAAAGATTTAGGTTTATAGAATTGTAATATAAATTAATATTAAAATAAAAGAAACTATAAACTCTCTATATTGCTGTTGTATCAAGTGATGTTTATCACGGCCATTATAATAATAAGATATACTGACCTAAGTTAATTAGCGTTGAAGAAGTTTATCTGTTGCTCTCTTCTTCTCTAGGGTAAGTCTATGAAGTGTACTTTATTTGTATATATAACAATATTTTATCATACACGTATGAGCTTCAGCAGTTTCACTCGTATGTGTGCCATAAGTTCAGTGCAAAAAAAAATGTAAAAACAAGATTCAGTCATGCTGAACTTTATAAAATAATTGTAGAAGACAATATTGAGTGTGCCTTCCCAAATGTAGAAATTGCCTTTCGTATATTTTTAACATTAATGGTCACAAATTGCTCAGCTGAGCGTTCATTTTCTCAGTTGAAGTATATTAAAAATACCAACAGAACAACTATGCAACAAGGCAGGCTGGATGCCTTATCTCTACTAAGTATAGAAGCAGATGTGTTACGTAAGATTAGTTTTGAGGATCTGATCAAAGACTTTGCAATTAAAAAAAGTAGGAGAAAACTTTTCAAATATAAATGAAGTGGAAGTATACAAAAATAAACATTATTTTCCATCTTACTGTAAGTTTTGTTTCATTTCAAAAAATAAAATTATTTTATGGTTTATTTTTGTTTATATTTTGAATTACATATATATGGGGCACCAAAATCTTTTAAGTGCTTAGGGCCTCTAAAGGTCTTAATCCGGCCCTGACTTTAGTAATGAAATATAATCAGATCCTTAGGGGTCGTCATTAGGACTGGAAAAGCAGATTCTGTAATTAATTCCATCGGATAATTAAAGGGTCGGTTTAATTAAAATATTAATTAGGGGAAAACCAACTCTGTTCCGTATACCTGTTTTCTATACCTGCTCTGCTTTCCTCTACTACACCTCGCTGACCGAAAATTCAGTTCTCTCTCGTACCCAAACCCAGTAACTAATGGAGTCTTCCTTCCGCACAGGACGTTATCTCGCGTCCTCTTCGTAATGAAGATCAATAATTCACTGGTCAACACTCATTTTATTGCCAATCATATTAGAGTGATTTTGGGGTAACTTTGTGGTGCTGATTCCGAATATGACATCGGTTTTGCTAGATTGGCTCTAATTTATGAGATAATTGGTACCCCATTGAAACACGTAAAAATGCAAAAAATTTAATGTTCAGGCGGAGCCTACTTACAAATCGCATTGAAATTGTCTCAAATCATACAAAAGTAAACACATGAAATACATAATGGCATTTTATTCGGTCTCACCATCTAGAATGTTCCGGTAGTTTCCCATATGCATGCGTTATGGTTACGTTTCCTATTAATTGAGGGTATTCAGTATCTCAAGAACTAGAGCCAATTCGGAAAAACTACTTTCATTTTGGAATTCAGCAACCCCAAAATACCCTAAATTCGTACGAATTTCCTTGGCAACGAAAAAAAAATGTTTTTTTGTTGACCTGTGATAATAGATCAGAGCGTCGATAAAAAACGTCTGGCGTGGATTCTTCGTGATGAGAATTAGTATTGTAACGAAGGAGAATTCAACCATTTTATTAATTGATTAAGCGCTGCTGCACGCTTCTTTATACCTATTTCCACTTATTAACGGAATAAGACTCATTTTCATTCTAATTAAGCGATTAACGTCCTCTCATTTTGAATATTAAGGTTGAATAGATCCTGGATGGTCCTCATTGTCGATGTAACAGCCAGGTTGCTCCCCGTTGAGAAGGATTGTGCCGTGAAAATGATTTTTGGATATTATTTGTATCGAGGTTGTATTGGCCGAAAAGGATAGGTATATTTATTTATTTATTTATTTTATTTTATTTTATTTTATTTTATTTTATTTATTTATTTATTTTATTTATTCCAACTTATAAGATATGGTAATAACAAGGAGCTGCAGAATAAAAGGTACAAAACTCTACAAGACAAACGGACAACACCAAATCTACAAGTCAGGGATTTGGGAGTAGTAATGTCGTCAGATACAAAAATTCGGAGAGCAGTACATCGTCAAAATTACAACGGCTAGAAAAATAACGGGAATCATCTGGAGGAGCTTCCGCAGCAGAAAAGCAAACATCATGCTCAAATTATGAAAGAGCCTAGTCCTACCCATAATTAAGTATTGCTCACTACTCAAGCTCATACAGAAAACGAGACATTACGAACATTGAAGCTATTACAAAGGATTTTTCGTCTAAGATGGAAGAAACAGAAGGTGAAGACAACTGGTCTCGACTACAATCCCTGAAACTCTACTCTCTCGAAAGAAGGCGAGAGCGGTACACAATAATATACATATGGAAAATACTTGAGGGCTGGAATGAGAGAAGAGGCAGATTTTGTACAGTCCCAGCTGCTGTGAGACGCGGGTGGGGGTGGGGGGGGGGGCATGAAAACGAGGATGGAAGTGCAAACTCCCTGACCAGCCATGCGTGGCTGGCTACGGGGGCAGGAGAAAATAAGACGGCAATTCCCTCCTTCAAATCCCGCAAATGAGGCGGGATGCTGCAGAGGGGTCGACGGCAGGTCGATCCTGAACCGTCGTTCGAACTCTCACAAAGTATATATATATATATATATATATATATATATATATATCAGGGGTGTAGTAATAAATTGGATAAAAGTGTGGTTGCAAGGAAGGAAACAGGGTGGTCGTTGATGGAGCGGAGTCGTCTTGGTCGTGTTTGTTCCACCAATGGCAACAATTTTGGAACATTTGAAGGAAAGGATACGCGAGGCTGTTAGGAAAGTTCAGTATGATATGCTACAAAATGTATGAAGGGAAACAAAATATCGCTTTGATGTCTGCAAAGCCATAGGAGCAGCACCTATTGAACTTCAATAGCTTGTAAATAAAACTTTTTGAGTTCTTCTTTATTTCTATATCTTGCTTTTCGCTGTAACTTTTAGTTTTTTCATAAATGTTTAAAATCGGGAAGATCATTTGCAATCATCCGGTATAGATATACAGTATGTACAGTATATAATTATTTTTTATTTTTTTTATTTATTTATTTATTTTTTTTTTTTTTTCCCCGGTCAATTGTGTCGTGCTTCGACTAACCCGTCATCCAACAGAATGCATCCGAAAAACTGCAGACGCTTTATTTTATAGTGGGCAAGGGCAGTTGCATGTACTGGTCATGATAGTAATGAATTGAATTGAACTGAATTGAATAACCTTTATTGATAAAATAAATAGTTTTACAATTTTTTTTTCAATAATTTTAACAAAAATAGTAGTTAAGTTGAACTCTATTTAATTTGGCCCTTAAGCTTTTGCCTCTATTGTGTTCTTTCATGAACTTTTTCATGTTTGATAACTTTTATCGTGTTTCACCTGCCTCCGAATTGAGTGTCCTCACTGAGGGGGAAATGCGCGCCAGCCACAAGGTTACTAAATTTACAGAAATGAAGATAATGACTTCGGTGCGGAGGAACACGGTAAAACATTATAAGATAGACTTGTATGAAGTCGACCCCGAAATTTTCGTACAACCACTGGATCGAAGAGTTCGAGATTATATATATTTATATACTGTGTGTGTATATATATATATATATATATAGATAGATAGATAGATATCTTAGTCTCGGTGGTGTAGTGGTTAGCGTCGCTGACTACGAATCCATCGGCCCCGGGTTCGAGACCCGGCGCGCAGCAAAACCCAGCTGTTCATCCTTCCACACAAAGAAAGTGGTTGGTAGATAAATGGGTACTCTCGGTGGCCTAGTGGTTAAGACGCTGGGCTGCTGATGGGGCGTGGTTCGGATTCCACGTTAAATTGTAGGTCTAAGGTGGAGTGAAAAGCTTGACCTTCGTCAGAATGAACAATTCGGGCGGAAGCTAACCAAAGGTTATATATATATATATATATATATATATATATATATATATATTATATATATATATATATATATATATATATATATATATATATATATTATATATATATATATATATATCGGGTGGCCCCAAAAAAAAACCGCTTTGAGATTTGAACATCAATAACTTCAAAAATATGCAGTTCACACTTCCAAAATTTACATAACTTTTACCTCAATCTATTGATAAGCCATCATAAAAACTTGACCATATAAAATACTTTTTCCACAGCTGAAGGAACAATGAGGTATGGTGAAAAAAACGAATATCCTAAATCCTAATAAATCCTAAATGTGTATCGCTGTACCTGGCAACTATTCTAAGACTTGTAGTAGTTTCCTTAGCCTATGGATAATCTGTTAGTCTCTGAAAAACGTCAGATGATATAGGCTTCGCCCATTCTTAAATACTGTTTTTTAAACTTGCCTTTCAAATTATGGTTCTAACTAACGGTGAAAAAGCGGTGATTGAAAAGTTTCTTGAAGAAACATGGACTGGGGGCAAGAATTTTGTAGGAATTTCCAGGAATAACTTTTAATGTTACGTCTGTGAATAGAATAATTAAAAAACTTAAAGCAACCGGTTCGACGGCACGGAAGCGTGGAAGTGGTCGGCCTAAAACAGTTTACACTCAGGCTCACCATTTCGATCACTGCTATATTGTCTTATCTCAAAAGGATCGACCTGGGTCACACTGCTCTCTGAGGAAAATTGCAAGAAATTTAGGTATCAGTCGGAGTTCCATACAAAGAATGCAGAGAACGGTAGGACTTAAAGCATTTAAAAGGATCCGTGTTTCAAGACGTGACAGCAATGCAAGATCTAAAAGAAAAATTCGTTGTAGAAAATTGCTTGATAGATTTTCATCCAATGATGTTAAAAAAATAGTTTTTACAGATGAAAAAGATTTCACCATCGAGATTGCTCGAAACTCCCGGAACGATGTTGTTTATGGTCGGCGAAAGAAAGACATTCCTCCGTCGAGACTTTACCACCAGACAAGTCGGCTTTCCAAACAATCATGGTAGTAGCAGGTGTATCGTGTAATGGTAAGACTAAAATTCACTTAATTTTAGAAAATAAAAAAATTAATTCAGAAACCTATGTAAAATCTCTTAGAGGAGAATCTTTTGCCTGATTGTCGGCGTCTCTATTATGGAAACGATTTCATACTCCAACAAGATGGTGTTACAGCTATACTAGCAAGTTCACACAGGATTATCTACAACAGAATATAGTCAACTTCACTGGAAAAAACGACTGGGCCCCGCAATCACCTGATTGCAATCGCATGGATTATTATTGCATGTGGAACACAGAGAAGATTTATGAAGGTCAAACAGAAAAGTTTACAGAAATGCAATTAAAGAAAAAGTACTCGAATGTTGGGACAAAATAACTTTAGCAGAAATCAGAAAATATATCGTGTCGTGGAAGAAAAGGTTAAGATTACTTTGTAAGCAGGACAGCGGACATATTGATCACATTTATTAATAAGATATGAATAAAATTTTTTCAGTTTGATATTCGTTTTTTTTTTTCATCATACCTCATTGTTCCCTCAGCTGTGGATAAAGTATTTTATGTAGAGGTCTGAAATTTTTATGATGGCTTATGAATAGATTGAGGTAAAAGTTTTGTAAATTTTGGAAGTGTGAACTGCATATTTTTGAAGTTATTGATGTTCAAATTTCAAGGCGGTTTTTTTGGGCCACCCGATAGATATATATATATATATATATATATACACACACACACACACACACCTTTCGTTAGCTTCCGCCCGAATTGTTCATTGTGACGAAGGTCAAGCTTTTCACTCCACCTTAGACCTACAATTTAAGTGAATCCGAACCACGCCTCACCAGCAGCCCAGCGTCTTAACCACTAGGCCACCCAGGGTACCCATTTATCTACCAACCACTTTCTTTGTGTGGAAGGATGAACAGCTGGGTTTTGCTGCGCGTCGGCTGCCGTCACCGCGTCTCGATCCCGGGGCCGATGGATTCGTAATCAGCGACGCTAACCACTATACCACCTAGGCGCTATATATATATATATATATATATATATATATATATATATATATATATATATATAATTAATTACTACTATACTACAGTATACTGTGTTCCCCCGAAAAAAGTGTGCACTTTTTTCAGCGAGCAAAGTGATTTGGGCAATCTAAACACAACCTCTGTCTAAAATAAACAAAGAAGGAATCTGGAAATCTTGTACAAATTGCAGCGCGAACGTTTACCTAACAAACTGTTGTGTGTTTTGCTATTGGTTAAAAGAAAAGGCCGTACTGTGAGCCTTTTCATGATTGGCTACCTTTTAATCAAAGATCGAATTAATTAAATATTTAAAATAATCGCATTAATTACGTTTATTACAATGGACGGGACGGTGTCTTAATTCCCTTGTCGACAGAACATTTTGTAGAGACTAGAGAACAGACAGAGAAACAGATAAAGAACAAACAAAGAAATTCTTTCCTCTTCAACGTTGGCAGACATCTTAAACACACACGTGTGGTATTGAAGGACACAGGAACAACAGGATGCTTGTTTAGGTGTCTCAAAAGTCCGCGAATGTTAGCGTCCTAAGAGGTTATAAAAGGCGGAGATTACTGGCACTCGTCCTCACTCCGCTCATACTTCCCCCTCGAACGTCTACACACACTCCGCAGTGCCATCATCGACTTTAGCCGGCTGCATTTCCAAGTCGCACTTCAACCGTTATACCAGAACGAAGCAACACTTGAAGTACGCTACAATTCCTGCCGGCTGCATTCGAAGCCACACTTCAACCGTTATACCAGAACGAAACAGCACTTGACGTACGCTACAATTCCTTCCTGTAAGAAAGAAAATCACTGCTGTAGGTGTCTAGTTGGCCTCTTTACTACAACCCCTACCGGTTTCTCAGCACATCAACCTCATCTAAGCCTACAGTCTACAAGGTCAACCTTCAGGTATCTCTTCATCTCCACAGGTATTTCAACATTTGCTTAAGAACGAGGCATAGAGACCTTCCCGACATTCTCGTGAAACCGACACAGTGTAATTGCAGAACCGCGTTAGGCCATACCCAGAAGTGTTTTCACTACCGTTCAAACTAACTTTCTCGTTAGAATTGCAGTAGGCCTATTCCAAGTGTCATTTCGATACCGTAATTGTGTATCACCCTGTTATTGTGTTCTTTCATGTAATTCATTTTATTTTGCATCCGTTTGTTTGTGATCCTTTTAAGCATTTCATTATTGACAGCCTAATCCACTTAGTGTACTAAACGTACGTGCATTCTATCATTAATAGGCTGCAGCATCTAATATATGTTCCATTTATGCGTAACACTCTATCCTACCTAAATCAGTGTATTACGTAATCCATTCAGTGCACCAAAACCACGTGCATAATTTCTGTTATCAATAGGCTTCATATTTCGTGCTGCGTTTCCATTTGTGCACAACTTATTAGCCTATATAACCTTACTTAACAATTAAGCTGCATAAACATTTCCTTATTTGCTAAGCCTCAGTCATCTTTAGCATAATATAAATGCCGTTATATAATTGTTAATCACTATAACTACTGTCATTGCATTGTTAATTGCTGTGAACAAATAACCTATTTATTTTCTTAATTAAACACAAAACCACAAGGTAATTTTTCTAACCTTATTAATATTGTTTGCTTGGGTGTAATAATTGTTGACCTCAGCCTTGTCATTAACAATCAATCTTATCAATCAATCAATCAATCATAATCATTATCACCTCAATCGGCTAATAACTAGGCCAACTATAAATTGGTGACCCCGGAGTGACGAATTTATAGTATCAATCTATAATTATGTATTTAATAGCCAGTTTGTAGCCATGTTTGATGCGTGAATCGTTACTATAAGGAATGCTGCTTATAATTACGGTTATAAGTGATTATTATTAATAATCAATGATGAATGCTTTGGCCGCAAGATTCGGCCAAAACATTCATCATTGATTACACTGGCCAACAATATGAAACTTTTTTTCTCATCACAAACATGATCACACTTTTCTTAATGCATGTTTCGCGCTGATTCCGAATCTGGTTTTTTTTTTTTCTAGCACGTATAGTTATATAGATACACTGGTTTTGATATTTTTAAGTTTTTGATATTGCTATAAGAAAATTTATGGATGTATAGATCACACTTAGGAATGCTAAACAACAAATACATCATATACCTTATTCAATGTACTTATAAATAAAGAATATATACATTATTTTATTAAAAGCGCTGTGAGTGTGATTTCCTTTTGTAAATTTGGCCTGGATTGTCACGATACAGCATCCAACAATGGTCCGCCATCATGCTTTCATTCCAATATCCTTGGTAGCGCTTCTCCATCATCTGAATATCTTGATGGAAGCGCTCTCCTTGCTCGTCACTCACTGCACCAAGGTTTTCAGGAAAGAAATCTAAGTGGGAATGCAGGAAGTGAATTTTTACCGACATTCGACACTCCATTTCTTTGAAGGCATCAAGGAGGTTCTTGACTCCATCCTTATACGCAGGTGACTTGTTGCTTCCAAGAAAGTTTTCACATATCCATTTGAACGCCAGCCAAGCCTTCAATTCCAGCGGACTTAGGACTTAGGACTTTTTCAAATTCAGTGTCATTCAAAACCTCCCTTATTTGTGGCCCAACAAAAATTCCTTCCTTCAATTTTGCTGCAGTAACCTTCGGAAATTTCCTTGATAGGTATTGGAACCCTTCAGAATTGACTTTACCCATTGCTTTAACGAAATTCTTCATTAAACCAAGTTTAATGTGAAGAGGTGGCAGATAGATCTTTTGGGGATCCACTAAAAGGACAGACTGGACATTGCTTATCCCTGGGACATATGTATACCTAAGTGGCCAGTCACTTTTGGTGTAATGTTCTACTGTATAGTGGCGCGACTGTCCCACAGGCAAAGGAAACAACAAAATTTTGTGAATCCTGACTGCATACCCATAAGCATTCCTATAACTTTTAGATCTCCACAAACATTCCATTGATGACTGTCGTATTTGATTGCCTTAAGTAGTATATCCATATTGTCATATGTCTCTTTTAGATGGACGGAATGGGCAATGGGGATGGATGGCATTATACCATTATGCAAAAGAACTGCTTTCAGGCTTCTCTGCGACGAATCAATAAAGAGGCGCCACTCAGATGCCACATACGTCTGAGATATGGCTGTAAATAGTCCATTGATGTCATGGCAATAACAGAGAGGACCGTCTACTGAAAAGAATGCTGTTAATTCAAAATTCCGCTTTCGGTAGTAACTAATACGAACATTGTTCTCAAGTAAATTGTTCTCCTTTAGTCTTGAGGCGAGAAGCTCTGATTTCTCTTTAGACAGCGATAAGCCTCTAACAAGATCATTCAACTGTCCTTGGGTTAACTTTTTAGGCTCTAAATGTCTACCTTCAAAAGTGTACTCTGGTTCTGTAGATGGTCCGGAAACGCCAGTTGCACCTTCATCACTTTCCATGTCATCTATGATAGAATCTAGCCTATCACTTGGGGGAATTGGAATGGGCAATGTTTCGTCATGTTTTACTGGTCTACGTGCTGAATCCAAGTTTGGATATACAATCTGGTGTTTGTTCTTGGCAGAAAACCCCATTAAGTTCACACTACAAAAATAACAGTCTTCATGATCATCTCTCGGCTCCCTCCATATCATGGGTATGGCAAATGGCATTGAAGCTTTCTTTTTGTTAAGCCAATCACGTAATCCATTTGAACAGCCAGAACAGATTTGATGTGGCGCCCATGGTTTATCTTGGTCACCTAGATGGCAACCAAAGTATAGCTTGTATATTTTCTTAATGTCGGTTGTAATACTTCGTCGCTGTGTTTTAGTTGTCAACTGGCCGCATACGAAACAGAACTTGTCGGGGTCATTCTTACATTGTCGAGGCATGTTGACTGACCTGAGCAAACTATAAATTAAAAAAAAATGTACACCAACTTGACACAAGTAGTTCTTGGACTGGACTGATCTTTTGACACACAAAGCACGGCGTTGTTGCCTGAATCAAATGCTGCTAGACGTAAAAGCTCTCACCTGAAATACATAAGATGTATAATTAAGATAATTGAAATAAATAAGATGAATAAACTAAAAAAACACACTAAAATAAACACAATCAAATGTTGAAATATTAGTATTTTGCCTATTTAAAATGGTTAAATCTGTGTAGTTATATATATGCCTTCATCTTGAAAACTATACGTGCTAGAAAAAATCTGAATGCAGTTTTGGAATCAGCGTGAAAAATGCTATCCAGCCACCACAAAGTTTACTCTGATGAAAAATCTTTGTTGACCAGTGTTATTATATTATTAATAACAATCACTTATAACCGTAATTATAAACATCATTCCTTATAGTACCGATTTACCCATCAAACATGGCTACAAACTGGCCATTAAATACATAATTATAAATTGATATTATAAGACTAAAACTAATTCTACTTAATCGAACCCCCCCTGCCCCAGCTTTCAGTGAGGTTCGAATCGGTAGTGAGCGGATTGATCGGCTAATCTAGAATTTCCGGAAAGATCCTCCCAATCCGAGCTTTGATTGAATTTGACCGCGTGTCTGGGTCTGAATGCAGTAACGCTCGTTTTACTCGAGTAACGCTCTCCTAGAATACGCTTTGATGTAATATTAGCATCTCCTTAAGGTTTCTGATGTATGGAAAGATAAATTTGGGCACTGTAAATGTTGCGCGTAATTCCCGTAACTAATTTTTAATTATTTTTCTCTCTTCTTTTCAGACTAAATTGTTAAGCTTCCACTTACGCATTAACAAATCAATTATGAAGAGACGGAAAGGCACACAAAACACTTATACATAATGATGTGGTAAGTGGCTCATTCTTATTTGTATTTAGTGTTAGAAAGATTTTGTACAAGATTATGCGCGCGACAGTAAACCTTTCATACACCAACATTCACTGCAACGGAATGAAAATCTTCCGCACTTTTGGTTTAAATATGGAGAAGATGGGTATGAAGTCGGGGTTACGTACTGAAAGTGTGTGATTGTGCATGTGCGCGTAGGCAACTGTGAATAAGTGAGGTACAGTGGTTGATAATTCACGGATGAAGTGGGGTAAGTTTTTTGGATGAGGCAACACTTTCGATACCTCGGAACATTAACAAATTTATATAAAAAACTGAAAACGTTTTATATTGACGGAACAAAGCTATGTTAGTTCTGATTAGGTTACGTTACACTAGATTTAGTTAAAGTTCGGTGAGGCGAGATTAGCGAGTACCTCGCTATTTAATGACTTGACTGAAACCACCCTTGGAGACCTCATTTGCTTTCGAAACACTTATAATAACGCCCTTCTCAGTTTCATGACACTAAGATTAGGTTAAGTTAAATTAGGTTTGGTCCAGTAGTTTTTAGTAGTTTTTTAACATACAAGTCTTATGGTAGCTATTTCTATGATAAATCAATTTCTACGCATGTAAACTGACAAATTGAAAACAAGATGTTTCACTGAACCCAGCGGGAAACCTGCAACTTTACACACACACACACACACACACACACGTTAGACAGAATAATGGAAACACTCGCATTTTCGGTGCTGTATTTTCTGATATCATTAATGGCGTTATGTACTTTATTAAATTAATATGTAACTGCATATAATATTGAGAACATCATCTATTTTAATATGTTCATCTTGCTTTTCATGTTCTTGTAGAATAAATAAAAATATGGCGCTTGGAAAAATGTTACTGCCTGTGAAAGGAGCATGATCGTAGTTGCCCGTTTGGTTGGTGTTTGAATATTAAAAGTTGCGTAATTGTCCCTGCACCTTGAGGAACAGTCCCATAGTTATGAATACATGGAAAGAAATTTTAAAAAAATACACCACATAAACACAGAATTGTTCCCCTTATTCTCCCCAACTCAAAATTCATTAGAACTTTGGTACTGGTTGGTGTTAAAATAGGCTTTACTACAGTTCCCATAACATAGTTATGACTGACACTGGTCTTTGCTGACTATTGTTAAATTTTCAACAAAGTTTTGATGCAAGTCTTTGATTCTTCACAGTTCATAATTATCATATAAGGTTCTTCTGTCGCATTCTGTCAGTGTTGCTTTACGCTCACTATATTCTTTATTTGATGTTTTTTTGATCAAGTAAAGATAAGCACCCCCAACCTTTTTTAGTTAGCTTTATAAGGCTAACTAACGAAAATATCACGACTTAACCTAACCAATCGTTAGGTCAACTGTACGCCCTTGACGATTGGTTAGGTTAGGTCGTGATATTTTCGTTAGTTAGCTTTATAAAGCGAACTAAAAAAGGTTGGGGGTGCTTATCTTTACTTGATCCGTTTTTTTTTATTACTTTTTGCGTGTATTCATAACCTTGAGGACTGTTCCTAGAGATACAGGAGAAATTATGACTTTTATTATGGAACACCAACCAAACGGGCTCCTACTATCATGCCCCTTTTACGGGCAGTAACATCTTTTCCAAGCGCTATATTTTTATTTATTTTAAAAGAACATGAAAAACCAATGTGAACATATTAAAATAGATGTTCTCAATATTATATGCAGTTACATATTAATTTAATAAAGTACAGAACGCCATTAATGATATCAGAAAATACAGCACCGAAAATGCGAGCGTTTTCATTATTCTGTCCAACCCGTGTGTGTGTGCGCATATATATATATATATATATATATAATATTTTTATAATTTTATATGAACAATTATTGTTTTTTATTACCTTCGACCAGTTGTAAACAAGCCTAAAAAAAATGGTAGACAAATGTGTAAACACCTGTTGTTTGGTGTGTTGCAGTTAAAATCATTTAACGAGAGAGAGAATATGAGCACGAATTATTTGATCCATCGTTTATTGGCAAACAAACAATTAATCTTAAACTAAGTAGAAATTTTAATGAATTTTAAACCATGTCGTGGACACCTTGCTACACCGCATATCGTGCATAACGAAGTTGAACGACGATAGGTCCGCATTTTAGTTGGGTGGGTGACCGTCCTTTTTATTCAAATGATGTAGCGACCTTTGGTTCTTTAAATAGTAGGTACCTTGTGTGATATTACTTTTGGACAACGTGAAGCCACTCGGTGTATGTCGAGGTCATGCAAGTCGGATAAGCAGTCCAAAGCTATTTTTTTTAAGATAAAAATTATATTTTGCAAAATTTTAAATCGATTAATTAACTTCAAACTGTTTACAAAACTACTGAAATAGCGTACATTACTCGAGTCTTATCGAAAATATACATTATTTACACAACTTGCGATCTGTCCCATTCTTTTAAGCTGTTTTGAAGGTATTTTTTTTATAGATATGTCAGATACAAGATTGTTTTTTTCTTAAACGATAATTGCTTCATAAGTTGGGTACATTTAATCACTTCATTTCTTCTCATTTTGCATCAAACTTCAAAGGTCTTAAAAAAATATCAGATTACGTTTGGGGTAAAAACAGTATAAAAACACTTCTAGACGCGAAATCGTCGTGTTTCCCTCAGTTAATGAAATGTTGCCAAGTTGGTGTTAACTCTTATCCTGTTGTAGGACTAATAGTCAACGTCTGGGTCCCAGAGTTAGAGGGCCCAAGTTCGAATCCTGATGGGTAATAAGTTTTGCGTATGCAAAATAGGTTGGTTATATGTTTATATATATACTGTATATACAGGGTGGTACAAAAAATGTTACCCCTTGCATGGAAAAATCATATTTTGCTATTTCCTTACAGAAAATGGGAATAAATTTATTATACTTCAAAGTGCCATAGTTTCAACCTACACACCTGCGTTTTCCACGCAGGCAGGCATTCGTTCGAATGTTGCATGTAACACTCTTTGGCACATCTCTCTTGGTATGGTTCTAATAACATTGGTGATTCTTTCGCGTCATCCATCGATGTTGGTAGGCTCTTGTCGAAGAATTAAAAAAAATATGGTAGGCGACTGAAAGACCTACATCCAAGATGGGGTCCTGGGGTTTTTTCGGTTTGGCGGACTGCTACAGATTTTTACGAAACTTAGCAAATCAATTATTTACAAATTTTATCCAAAGGGAATGTCTAATTCTTAACTTAACTTAACTTAACTGAACCTAACCTAACTTAAATTTCCTTAGGATAAAATTTGTAAATAATAGATTTGCTAAGGAAGTTTGTTAGGTTAGGTTAGTTAAGTTACGTTAAGAATTAGACATTTCCTTTGGATAAAATTTTGTAAATAATTGATTTGCTAAGTTTCGTAAAAATCTGTAGCAATCCGCCAAACCGAAAATATCCGAGGGTCCTGTAAGAAAGACGACGACGTTATAAATAAATTTATTGTTCTATTTAAGTAGTAAATTTTTTCCCCAACCTATATATATACACCTTTCAAATGTTCCATGCGACGATTTCTCACTTCACGAAGGTCAAGCTTGTCCTTTGGAGTTCGCCTGATGAAGTAGTGAGTTGGTTTCTTGTACTCTCTACTCGCATAGCCTCATATATACAGGGTGTCCCATAAGTCCGGCATCATAGGATAAATTCATATTTTTCTCTTTCTACGGGCCATAATGTCTGTGAGCAAGGAAGAACGAATCCAGATAATTCTACTCATAGGAAATCGGAGTCAGAGACTTTGCAACAAGTCTGCTAACACAACTCTGTGTTATTGGCTCGCGGTCTGGATGCAGTCTGTTAAATTCAGCAGCGGCCTCTCTTTGACTCCGATTTCTTATGAGTAGAATTATCTGGATTCGTTCTTCCTCGCTCACAGACATTACGGCCTGTAGAAAGAGAAAAATATGAATTTATCCTATGATGCCGGACTTATGGGACACCCTGTGTGTGTGTGTGTGTATATATATATATATATATATATATATAATATTTAGGAGAAATCCAATGACAAGGAGGAATGTAAATGCCATGAAAAGTCTTCTTTAATGCGCAACGTTTCGAGCAATACGCTCATCATCAGGCTAGATAATAACAATATGAAATTAGAATCAATAAATAAATGTGAACAAGACAAAATAATTTCCATAAAACCTATTCAGTAAAAGCAAATTTTAAAAAGACTAAAAGAAGAGGGTTAAATTCAAAGTTATAAAAATTTACATATCTGGTTAATTTTATATGTAAATTTTTATAACTTTGAATTTAACCCTCTTCTTTTAGTCTTTTTAAAATTTGCTTTTACTGAATAGGTTTTATGGAAATTATTTTGTCTTGTTCACATTTATTTATTGATTCTAATTTCATATTGTTATTATCTAGCCTGATGATGAGCGTATTGCTCGAAACGTTGCGCATTAAAGAAGACTTTTCATGGCATTTACATTCCTCCTTGTCATTGGATTTCTCCTAAATATTAAATTGAAGCTCTGTAGAAGCAAACCGCATGACTATATATATATATATATATATACACACCGTGTAAAAAATGAAGTAAAACAATTAAAATTTCCCCATGTTTAAAATAATAAAACTAAAAACCATGAATCTTTTCGGGATAGTATAACCTCTTCTTTTGGGCGGTGAGCAGAAACTAAAAGTGAGAAAACTTAAAAGGAATATTTAATGAAAAACGTCATGCCTCAGGCACCTCAAACAGGCGTCAATAATTCCGGAACACACAAGATTTTGACAGGCAAAAATCAAGCTATAAAATCAAGTTGGAAGGTTCCCTGTTTTATATTCAAATTATCAGTATTTTTTATGATAAAAAATTCAGCGAGCTAACTTTTGTCATTATTACCGATATGTAAAAGCAAGTTAATGTTAGCTATATCAATATTATGATCCCTGTCTTTTTGTAAGGCCGAATTTGACCAATTTTCATCGGCTGTATTCAAACTTGTATATTGATGTTGGTAGAGGCGTCTTTTGAAATCAATAGTTTCACCGACATCACATAACTCTCCTGACAGTCCTTGCAGGAAATTTGATATACTCTAGAATTGAAGGAAAAAAAAAGTAAGATAATCGATTTTTTTTCTTCTTTTTTTTGTAAAAGACCACGAATGGAACATCGAATCCGTGAGACAAGATTAAGTTGGGGAGGAACCAAGTCAAGAAACGACTATATATACTCGTACATTAAATGAGATTATCAGAGCGTCGAGGAAGTTCTTTTCCGTGGTAGTATTGTTGTAAAACTACTACTGTACTTGGAAAATCTAAGGGACCTTGTCAACAAAAGTAAGATGATATCCAGTGGTGGGCACCGTTAACCAAAAAGTTAACTTCGTTAACCGCTAATCCGTTAACCAAAAAGTTAACTTCGTTAACCGTTAATCCGTTAAACATGTAACGGAAGTTACCGATAAACCGTTACTTAACGTTAACTTTTATTATAAAAAAAATGAAAAACACAATATATATATAATTTAATTTTCCCTCTTCTCGTTCTCCATTTTGTCCATGAGATGCATGTTGCCCTTCATGAAAATTAGCATATCAAAGTTTTCATCAGACAGGGATGATCTCTTGGCCCTCAGGATGTCCTTGCCCATAGAGAACAAACGCTCCACTGCAGCACTGGAGGGGATGGCTGTGTTGAACTTGATGAACAAGTCCACCAACACTTGCTCACCCAAGAAGGCAGCATCTGTCAGCAAGTCCTTGGAGTTGGTCTCCAGCCAGGTCTTGACCAAGTTCTGGGCCTTGCCCTTGAGTGACCTTTGGCTTCTGCTGCTCTCTTTTGTCTGGATGACAGCACTGAAGAAGTCATCCTCCTCCTCCTCCTCGTTGTTGCTGCCTCCACTGTTGCTGCCCACTTCGTTGGACTGCTGCTTCATGGCCTCCTCGACTGTACCCTCCATGCTTTTCCTCACCCTGGAAAAACCGGGTAGAAAAATAATTATGGAGATTTTAAAGATGTGGTACCTAGAAGTACCGCCAGGACATAAAGGGTTAAGGTGAAAACGCTCCCATTGTAAGACATCAATTGACTTAATTTATGTCATCAAAGTGACATGAGACAACGATTATTTTTAAATATTTACTAGCACAAACATGTTGCGCAAGAGACAGACAGCAAATGAAACGAATGTAGTTATTTGTTGTAATTGTTACATATATATTATTGAAAGTGCCTTAAAATGCTCGTGATATTTCTTGAAAGAAGTTGAAACATTCAACTCAAATGGCAAATCTTTCCGCCTGATTTTACAGTCGACCATGTTTTGCTCAAACCAATGCCATAAATAACTACCATATTTGGTAAGACACAAATTGTGGCGACGGAAACAAATATATCGCCTGATTTTGCACTGCGGAAATGGAAATTCGTTCATCACTATTAACAGTGGCGGATTAATTGCGCACCTGCTCAGCACTGAAAATAATAGAAACTTTTAAACGTTTATTTATGAATTTTTTGGGTTAACGGACTTGAGTTAACGGAAGTTAAATGTAACGGAAGTTAATTAGTCCGATAATGATTTTCAAAGTTAACTTAAAAGTTAAATCGTTAACGAAAAAGTTAACTTCGTTAATTAACGATTAACGGATTAACGGTTTGCGCCCAGCTTTGATGATATCCCAGTTTTTAAAGGAATACTTGATATAACAAAATTAAGAGTCCAAATAAGAAGGGCTGCAAATCCTAAGGACTCTCAGGAACATACCCGTGACAATACTTCTTTTAGTAGAATAACTATGGTATGGAAACCAGTGGACATACACACTGGAATGGGTAACTTTCCTAAAAACTTTAAAAGCAGGCTTATTATTCGGAGTTCTAATAATGTGGACATCTACAAATGAGATGGTTGAATTCAATTATCTTCACTTCCAAGTAGTAGTAGTAGTAGTTCTACAACAGTACTACCAAGGAAAAGAACTTCCTCGACGCTACGGTAATCCCATTTAATGTGCAGTATATAGTCGCTTCGTGACTTGGTTCCTCCCCAACTTAATCTCGTCTCACGGATTCGATGTTTGTCGTGGTCTTTAAAAAAAAAAAAAAAAAAAAAAAAAAAAAAAATCTAATTTTCCCTCCAATTCTCGAGTATGTCGAATTCCCTGCAAGGATTGTCAGAAGAGTTATGATGTCGGTGAAACTATCGATTTCAAAAGACGCCTCAACCAACACCAATATACGAGTTTGAATACAGCCGATGAAAATTGGGAAAATTCGGCCTTACAAAGACCGATTAGACAGGGATCATAATATTGATATTGCTTTTACGTATCGGTAATATGACAAAAGTTAGCTCGCTGAATTTTTTATTTAAAAAATACTGATAATTTGAATATAAACAGGGAACCTTCCAACTTGATTTTATAACTTGATTTTTGCCTGTCAAAATCTTGTGTGTTCCGGAATTATTGACCCTGTTTGAGTTGCCTGAGGCATGACGGTTTTTCATTAAATATTACTTTAAAGTTTTACTATCACTTAGTTTCTGCTCACCGCCCAAACGAAGAGGGAATACTACCCGAAAAGCTTCATGGTTTTTCGTGTTTTATTATTTTAAGCATGGGGTTTTAATTTTTTTACTTAATTTTTTACACGGTCAATGTGTTATATATATATATATATTGGTTAACCTTGGTTGCTTCCGCCGAATTGTTCATTCTGACGAAGGCCAAGCTTGTCACTCCAGCTTAGTAGACCTACAGTTTAATGTGGAATCCGAACTCGATCTCACGACCTCCTGATCAGCAGCCCAGCGTCTTAACCACTAGGCTACCCAGGGTACCCAATTATTTTACCAACCAATTTTGTGTCGAAGGATGAACAGCTGGGTTTTGCTGCGCGCCATCTGCCGTCACCAGGTCTCGATCCCGGGCCGATGGATTCAGTCATCGATGCTAACCACTACACAAATTAAATTTTAACGTGGTTTAAAAAAGTTTACTTGATAATACACTACACGTATTTAGGTTCATTAATGAGGTTACCATTCCTACGCATCTGACACAAATGAGCCGTTATGATCTCGTTATTCCCTCGTTTCGTTGAGCCTCTCCATACAAGCTGATGTAGTAGCTGTTCCCGTATTTTGGGTAATTCTAGAGATTTGGGCGATTACATGGTATGACTGTTCGTTTGTTTTTGCGTCATTAACACTCGAAATTCACATTCTCATTTTGAATTCTACCAGATTCAACCGTTTCCGGACCTGAACGATTGAAATCTTTCGTTTAATTTATTTCATATTTTTAAGTTTGTTGGAAGTCCGGTCGGGTTCCGTTTAATTTATTTCATATTTTTAAGTTTGTTGGAAGTCCGGTCGGGTTCGGCGTGCGATCAAAAATAATGATAATGATTGTGATGATTGGGGTTGTTTAACTTCCTCCTTAACGACAAAGGTCTTATGACGTAGATTCGTAGGATTCGAACCATCTACCCAGCAAGAGACCCAGATAAGCGCTTAATAGCCGAAATCAAAAGCCGAAACTCGAGTCCAGTCTTCGGATGTCTAGAGGTGATTTCGCGATGCGTGGATAGGGTAGTAATGTTTTACGTTCGAGAGTTTGGAAAAATCTTTAAAAAAGGAGGGGGGGAAGTGGGGTATTACTTTTTCTTTTGCTAGGATGGGAGGAGAGGGGGGGGGGTTGTCGAGCTACCCCCGTAGCTCGTCCCTTTTCCTTTAAGATTTAAAGTAAAAGTAATTCCTCCGGCCAGCCATAAAAGGTGGATACGTGGGTGGGTGGAGCATATTAGTCTCGCATACCATCGCCCGTGGAGTAGAGTTTTTTTTCTCTCCACTGCGAGGTCAGAACGAGCGAAACTTTTCAAATAAATCTGTAATGGATTTTCGGTATCGACGCGAACACCAATGTTGAGACTTGAGGTGGAAGATTTTCGGGATTAAATACAACACTCAACCGTTAAATCGGAAGGCTGTTGTAGCTTCGATCATTCACTCTTTCAATATCAATTTATTGGTAATAACGAGCCGGACGAACTGAAGGAAATCGAATTATTCGTAAAAATACGGAGGAGAGGAGAACACTACTTTGAAAATGGAACTGAAACTTGAAATACCTCAAAGAATGCCACTTTCTTTCCAAAAGTAATTAAAAAAAAATGTACTTCGAGATAAAAATCATAATCTTAATCTCAGTCTAACCATTTGTAGGTACGCCCGAGTGTTATGCCATCATCCTTATGCTGTGCTAAGCACCGTTATTGTGGTCGTGTGCACTTGCCTGGCACTCTCCCTCACGGCTAGACCTCTCCCTGCATTCAATGATCCAGCCCTGGTTAGTCTCTTCTCCCTCATTATATATATATATATACATATACATACATATATACATACATATACACACACACACACACACACATATATATATATATATATATATATATATATATATATATATATATATATACATATACACATATATACATACATACATATATACACACATATATACATATACATACATACATATATATACACACATACATACATATATATACATACATATATATACACACACATACATATATATATACACACATACATACATATATATATACACACATACATATATATACACATACATACATACATATATATACACATACATACATACATATATATACACATACATACATACATATATATATACACACATACATACATACATATATATATACACACATACATATATTATATATAAAATACAATATATATATGTATATATATATATATAAAACTTTGGTTTTGCTTCCGCCCGAATTGCTCATTGTAACGAAGGTCAAGCTTGTCACTCCACCTTAGACCTACAGTTTAACGTGGAATCCGAACCATACCCTACCAGCATCCCAGCGTCTTAACCATTAGGCTACCCAGGGTACCCATTTATCTACCAACCAATTTTTGTGTGGAAGGATGAACAGCTGGGTTTTGCTACGTGCCGCCTGCCGTCACTGGGTCTCGATCCCAGGGCCGGCCGATGGATTTGTAGTCAGCGACGCTAACCACTACACCACTGAGGTGTGTGTATATATAGGGTGGCGCAAGAGTCAGGAACCATAGGCACATTTTATTAAATTATAATAAATGTTCAAATTGGTGGCCTTCCACTTGGAGACACTTTCTGACACGTTGAATGCATGATGATTGAACATTCTTTAACACATTGGTACTGATTTTGGCACACTCGGATGTGATTTTATCTTTTAGAGAACGTATGGTTCTGGGTCGATCAGCATAGACTACCGACTTGAGATGGCCCACAAGAAAGTCAAGCGGCGTGAGGTCTGGAGACCTAGGTAGCCATTCGACGGACCCTCGCCGTCCGATCGACGTGCTTGGGAATGTTTCATTTAAAGAGCTCCGGAAGATGGTTGCGAAATGTGGTGGTGTACCATCCTGCTGAAACCACATCTCCGCCCGTTCTGCCAATAGAATGTCGTCCAGTATGGGCATTAGAAATGTTTGCAGCATATGCAAATATGTTTCACCTGTTACATTGCCGTCAAAAAAGTACGGACCAATTAACTAATCCCTCCAGAGCGCATCCCACACCATAATTCGGATTGAATTGCACATTGTCCTTCCTCCATCCAGTGGGGGTTCTCATTGGCCCAATAGCGTCCATTATGCCTATTGACACGACCGCTGAAGTGAAATATCGTTTCGTCGCTGAACATGATCCTTCGTTGAAGATGTCGATGTTGTAGAAACCACTGGCTGAACTCTACACGACGGTCTGTGTCGTCACCGTGCAGTTCCTGAACGAGTTGGACTTGGTAGGGTTGGAAACGATTTGTTGTAAGAATTCGTTGAATGGATCTTCTGGAGACACCCGTTTCCTGGGATAACTTTCGTAAGAACTTACGTGGGCTGTTTTCGAGGTGATTGAGTACCGTTAGTAATGTTCCTGCATCGGTTAAACCTTTTTGGCCGGCCACTACGCGGCCGATCATGAACACTTCCCGTTTCTTTGAGGCGAGTGAACAGTTTTCCAACTGATGCCTGAACAACTGGCGGCCTCTCAGGGTGTTTGGCATTAAAAGCAGTAGCAATTGATCGGGGTGTGTTACCACGCCTTGCACACATTAAAACCATCTTTACCTGTTCATCTATTGTCAATTTCTGTGCCATAGGTTCAACAACAAATCTTAGTAGAACAAAACGCATTAAAACAAATTATTAAAATGTGCCTATGGTTCCTGACTTTTGCGCCACCCTGTATATATATATATATATTATATATATATATATATATATATATATATTCCAATTACAAACATTTTTCGATAATCTTTGTTGTCATCTTCAGGGTCAATAGATTAATCTTCACAAGAGTCCAATATTCTATCGCAACGTTAAATGTGATTGTAAAAAATAATCCATGTATTGTTATTTTTTACTGGAGATGACAACAGAGATTATCGAAAGTGACGCTTAAAAATGTTCATAACTGCACTGGATTTACTATTTTTTATAAATCTAAGATTTCCAAAAATTTTTGTCTTTAATATAATTTTTTTATAATAATTCTTATTAAATATTAATGGTTTTTTTTTCCCCCCAAAGGGATTCGAATCCCGTGGCACAGTGATCAGTGAGAGAGCGACTGCGTGGGAGAACCTTCTGGAATCGACGAGAACTCAAGGCCCCCTTATCGTTAACCCCTTGGGGAACCCACAGTTTATACCCACTGTGGTAAAGGTGGAGGAAAATGGAGACCCTCCAAAACACAGACATAAAGTGAGTGCTTTTGGAGGAGAGTGAGTGAATGTGTCCTCCTACCGTATTACGTAGGAAAAAGCGGGCAACAGAGGACCTATTATCATCCTCATCTATAGGTTGTCTGTGTCGAGGGTAGTTCGAGTTCGTCTTTAATTTTCGCCGCAAGGAGTTTATTTCACCGTATTTATTTTTAGTCAGGTCCGACGTATCGCGATTGCGGTTTAAAATCTCACTGGGACGGTCTTTGCTTAGGCTTTCGTATTAACCCATTAGTGCCCATTGGTAGAATTTCCTACCGACAAAATTGTTTGTCATTATTGCGTCACTTTTTTTCGTATTCACGTGATCTTCGGTATGAGTCATTGATATAACGCAGTCTAAAAGATTGCGTCATATCAATGACGCATACCGAAGATCGCGTGAATATGAGAAAAAGTGATACAATAATGATAAACAATTTTGTCGGTAGGAAATTCTACCAATTGGCACTAATGGGTTAAAATCCTCTCACTTGTGGTTAGAAAAGCCAGTTTTTTTTAATGCAGAAAGGAGGGGATAAGGGCAAAAGCGCCCCTCCCATAGAAGAAGAGAGCCAAAATCAAGGTCCGGGGTTTTCGAGATGCCTAGACACACTGCTTTTCAAAGATGGGATGTCATAGACAGGAGGAAAGATGGATTGGGGAAGATTGTTCCAGAGAGTTGACCGATTGATTAGATGAAAGACTGAAAATACCAATTAACCCTTGCATTAGATAGTTGGACAGAAAAGGAATGAGAAAGTGTAGGAAGTCTGGTACTGCGTGCTCTCCTTAAAGGAGGAGGCATGCAGTTAGAGAGTTCAGAAGAGCAATGTCCGTTATGATAGCGATAGTAAAGAGAGAGTGAGGTAACATTGCGGCGGAGAGAAAGAGAGATTGAAGACGATCAGTAGGAGGCGGGGAATTGATGAGACGAAAAGCCTTTGATTCCACCCGGTCAAGTACGGCTGTGTGGGTTGAACCACCCCTCACATGAGAAGCATACTCCATACAGGGGCGAACAAGACCCCTGTACAGAGAGAGCAACTGAGTGGGGATGAAAAAAACTGCAAAGGCGGTACAGCACACCTAACCTCTTAGAAGCTGTTTTAGAAAGAGAGTATATGTGATCTTTCCAGAAAAGATCACGAGAAAAGGGAATGCCAAGAATGTTAAGAGAGGAAGGATTGAGTTGTGTGTTGTTGAAGGTAAGGGGATAGTCGTGTGAAGATTGTGACGAGTACACAGATTGAGGAACTGAGTTTTTGAGGCATTGAAAGCCACAAGGTTTTCTCTGCCCCAATCAGATATAGCAGAAAGATCAGAGGTCAGGCGTCCCATAGCCGTCCTACACGAATCATTAAGCGACTACTGTGAGGGACGCTTTGGGAAGCGGGTGAAGAAGTGAAGAGTGGAATCATCGGCATAGGAGTGAGTAGGACAGGAAGTGCAAATTAAAAGATCATTAATAAATAAAAGAAAAAGAGTGGGTGACAGGACAGAACCCTGAGGAACACCACTGTTAATAGCTTTAGGA
Source organism: Bathynomus jamesi (assembly GCA_023014485.1). Classification (NCBI taxonomy): domain Eukaryota; kingdom Metazoa; phylum Arthropoda; class Malacostraca; order Isopoda; family Cirolanidae; genus Bathynomus; species Bathynomus jamesi. Next base: position 179,822 of record JAJOZX010007350.1, on the reverse strand, counting down.
GAAGAACAGTGGCCATCTACAACTGCAGCTATAAATCGGCCAGAAAGGAAATTAGAGATGAAGGTACAGATAGAAGGCTAGAAACCGAAGGAGGGCAATTTCGAACTCAAAAGATTTGTGCCAGACACTCTCAAAAGTTTTCGATATGTCTAGCGCGATAGCAAAAGTTTCACCGAAATCCCGAAAAGAGGATGCCATAAGTCAGTAGGTAACACAGTTTCCATATAAGCGAAGTGAAAATACTGTGGTTGAGGGTTATCGACTCCCTATGGTGCTGCCTAATAAAAATAATCCAGGATTTATCGCAATCGGTCGCAATTGTCTGGCTTCAGTGCTGTACCAGTTTCTGGTATTATTATGGTCTGAGAAGGCGAAAACGATTGAAAGCTTTATTCTACTGATAAATTACTAGTAAAGTTTTAATGATTTTTTTTTTTAAATCTGTCCAGTTTTTTGTGGTTATTGTACCCTAACTAGTTGCGGAAGCAGCTAATGTACCGTTATGAAAATAGGTTTTTTTTTGGGGGGTGGGGTAGAGTTTGAAGAAGTTGCGTGATTATTATATCATCGCTCAGACGTTAAATTGAAGTTCATTTTAAATAAACGGTCAGGTGTCAGCTCGCATCAGGTTTAAACTAGTCCTTGTTAGCCGATCGAGATCAAAACGAACTATATTATAGTTTCCAGGTCGTCGTCGCTGTCTTGAACACTTTCGGGAGGTAGTAAGGAATGTAGACAATAGTGAGAATTATTTTTAATAGAAATGGAGGGCGACTCAGGTAGGTTCACCCGCCGAAACGAATTTGAGAGTTCTATGCTTCTTCTCTGTTCTTTGGTGAGTGGATAACATACATTCTTTTTCTGGTCGCAGGTGTGTATGGAGATGACGGTCGACGGGCTCGTCGAAGTGTCCGACAACTGCACCGAGATTGACAACAAACCCGAGTTGCGACACCACCGACGAGACTTCCTTGGACAAACTTCGCCAAATGGGTCGTTATCCCGAGAAGAAAGAGTCGACGAACGGCGGGTCCTTCGATTACAAATGGCAAGTGTTGGACGAAGACCCCGCGAGCCAGCATTCCCATGGCAACGGGGAGGGACATTCCTCGGGCGATGATCACTCCGATCACTACCACGTGTCGCCGGATGGATTATTCTGCAACAGCTTAGGCGAGTTCGAAACGAGAGATCAAACTGTATCCCTATTCTAAGTCTTATTCCAAGGAGGCGGCGAAACATTTTGTTGACGCCTCGTAAACCCCTTCAAATCCCAACTATACCCGACTTATAACGTAATTTATCCCAGCTTCGTTACTTACCTTAATCCAATGTACCGTATCCTTCCCTAATCCAGAGTTAATTTGACTTAACCTAGTAGAACATTACCTAATCTAACTTTGCTTAACCTAACTTTAACCCAGAGTCGATATGCCAGTGGAGCGTCTCGTCACTCGATAGTCGACTGAAGAAAAGGCGTAACTGATTAGAAGGTTTATTAATGGTGAAATAACGACATCGAGGTATATGTATATCGAATTATTTCGCGGCTTAGGTAAATTTAAAATATTTGAAGAGCTGAAATATTAATCCTTTTACTTAACGAATTATTGTCCACAGCAGGCTCAGGTAGAGATAAGTTACGAAGGTTCTTGTTTTTAATTAATTTTGATGCAGTTCAATGGATGCTCTTCGTTTTTTATTTATTTATTCCCCCCTACCCCATTAATTTCTAACGATTATTTTTGCACCACTTAACCTTGTTCGCATCTTGAAGTAATACAGTAGTTCATCCCTTGTTTTGTATGTTAACAGTAAGCAGTTATAACGGTAGAGTTGCAGGATCTTATAAATCCCTTTCCAAAATGGTTTGCCATCTCTTGCGCTATTAAGATAAGTAATGTTATTGATATTTGTGAATGTTAGATGTACTTTATTTCGTGGGGTAAATGCGGTTTGATTGTTATAGTAGAATGGTAGTTAGCAAATTTTGTGCCTCATGGTCTATTATTTAGCTAAGAAAAAGGGTGGGGCAAAATATATTTTTGTGTATGTGTATATTATATATATATATATATATTTATATATTATATATATTTATATATATTATATATTTATATATATTATATTATATATTATATATATATATATATATCGTAAAGAACGACGCTTGTATAGGAGATATTCCGCGCAAGACGAGAAAGAGAAAACAACAAATGAAAAAATGAAGTACCACCTGGGAATCGAACCCGGGATCTTCCGATTGCCGGTCAGACGCGATACCACTACACCATGGTCTTCACTCTTCCAAATGCCGTAATTCCTCTACATACTCGCAGAAACCAATGCCCCAAGGGGGCACCTCCCGCATGCCGTAACATTATATACATTCAACTGCAAAGAACACGCAGTATAAATAACGTAAAGAACGACGCTTGTATAGGAGATATTCCGCGCAAGACGAGAAAGAGAAAACAACAAATGAAAAAATGAAGTACCACCTGGGAATCGAACCCGGGATCTTCCGATTGCCGGTCAGACGCGATACCACTACACCATGGTCTTCACTCTTCCAAATGCCGTAATTCCTCTACATACTCGCAGAAACCAATGCCCCAAGGGGGCACCTCCCGCATGCCGTAACATTATATACATTCAACTGCAAAGAACACGCAGTATAAATAACGTAAAGAACGACGCTTGTATAGGAGATATTCCGCGCAAGACGAGAAAGAGAAAACAACAAATGAAAAAATGAATTACCACCTGGGAATCGAACCCGGGATCTTCCGATTGCCGGTCAGACGCGATACCACTACACCATGGTCTTCACTCTTCCAAATGCCGTAATTCCTCTACATACTCGCAGAAACCAATGCCCCAAGGGGGCACCTCCCGCATGCCGTAACATTATATACATTCAACTGCAAAGAACACGCAGTATAAATAACGTAAAGAACGACGCTTGTATAGGAGATATTCCGCGCAAGACGAGAAAGAGAAAACAACAAATGAAAAAATGAAGTACCACCTGGGAATCGAACCCGGGATCTTCCGATTGCCGGTCAGACGCGATACCACTACACCATGGTCTTCACTCTTCCAAATGCCGTAATTCCTCTACATACTCGCAGAAACCAATGCCCCAAGGGGGCACCTCCCGCATGCCGTAACATTATATACATTCAACTGCAAAGAACACGCAGTATAAATAACGTAAAGAACGACGCTTGTATAGGAGATATTCCGCGCAAGACGAGAAAGAGAAAACAACAAATGAAAAAATGAAGTACCACCTGGAATCGAACCCGGGATCTTCCGATTGCCGGTCAGACGCGATACCACTACACCATGGTCTTCACTCTTCCAAATGCCGTAATTCCTCTACATACTCGCAGAAACCAATGCCCCAAGGGGGCACCTCCCGCATGCCGTAACATTATATACATTCAACTGCAAAGAACACGCAGTATAAATAACGTAAAGAACGACGCTTGTATAGGAGATATTCCGCGCAAGACGAGAAAGAGAAAACAACAAATGAAAAAATGAAGTACCACCTGGGAATCGAACCCGGGATCTTCCGATTGCCGGTCAGACGCGATACCATTACACCATGGTCTTCACTCTTCCAAATGCCGTAATTCCTCTACATACTCGCAGAAACCAGTTGAATGTATATAATGTTACGGCATGCGGGAGGTGCCCCCTTGGGGCATTGGTTTCTGCGAGTATGTAGAGGAATTACGGCATTTGGAAGAGTGAAGACCATGGTGTAGTGGTATCGCGTCTGACCGGCAATCGGAAGATCCCGGGTTCGATTCCCAGGTGGTACTTCATTTTTTCATTTGTTGTTTTCTCTTTCTCGTCTTGCGCGGAATATCTCCTATACAAGCGTCGTTCTTTACGTTATTTATACTGCGTGTTCTTTGCAGTTGAATGTATATAATGTTACGGCATGCGGGAGGTGCCCCCTTGGGGCATTGGTTTCTGCGAGTATGTAGAGGAATTACGGCATTTGGAAGAGTGAAGACCATGGTGTAGTGGTATCGCGTCTGACCGGCAATCGGAAGATCCCGGGTTCGATTCCCAGGTGGTACTTCATTTTTTCATTTGTTGTTTTCTCTTTCTCGTCTTGCGCGGAATATCTCCTATACAAGCGTCGTTCTTTACGTTATTTATACTGCGTGTTCTTTGCAGTTGAATGTATATAATGTTACGGCATGCGGGAGGTGCCCCCTTGGGGCATTGGTTTCTGCGAGTATGTAGAGGAATTACGGCATTTGGAAGAGTGAAGACCATGGTGTAGTGGTATCGCGTCTGACCGGCAATCGGAAGATCCCGGGTTCGATTCCCAGGTGGTACTTCATTTTTTCATTTGTTGTTTTTCTCTTTCTCGTCTTGCGCGGAATATCTCCTATACAAGCGTCGTTCTTTACGTTATTTATACTGTGTGTTCTTTGCAGTTGAATGTATATAATGTTACGGCATGCGGGAGGTGCCCCCTTGGGGCATTGGTTTCTGCGAGTATGTAGAGGAATTACGGCATTTGGAAGAGTGAAGACCATGGTGTAGTGGTATCGCGTCTGACCGGCAATCGGAAGATCCCGGGTTCGATTCCCAGGTGGTACTTCATTTTTCATTTGTTGTTTTCTCTTTCTCGTCTTGCGCGGAATATCTCCTATACAAGCGTCGTTCTTTACGTTATTTATACTGCGTGTTCTTTGCAGTTGAATGTATATATATATATATATATATAGCTAAATAAGAGGCCATGGTGCTGAAATGTCTTTTGGGCTTAAGTTTGAACTTTCTGCGCTTCACATAACCGGAATTTTCCAGTTTGAACCTCCCTTCCTTGTATAAAACCGCTTTTAAACGCCCGTGTATAAAACCGATGGTTAACGCAGTTTCGAAAATGTCGTCTGACAGTGGTGTGCGTCGTAAATAGAGAGCTGTTATCGAGTTCTTAACCACAGAGAAGGAAACAGTTGGAAATTTTCACAAACGTCTACAAAACGTTTACAGAGATAGTAGTGTTGATCGAAGCACAGTTGGACGCTGATCTAAACGAGTGAGATCATCGGAGAGAGGGAGAGCCAGCCTCGATGATGAGCCACGCAGCGGTCGCCCGGCATCGGCTGTGACATCTCACACTGTGCAACGTGCTAACAGCATCATTCGATCAAATCGGCGCGTCACATACAAGGAGCTATCACTGGAGCTAGGAATTAGTGAAGGTAGTGTAAATATGATAATTCAGCAACTGGGATACTCAAAAATGTGTTCACGGTTTGTTCCTCGCCAAGTGACTGAAGATCACAAAGCTCAAAGAAAAGAAATTGCTTCAGAGTCGTTGGTTCATTACGAGACAGAAGGGGATGACTTACTTTCACGAATTGTGACTGGGGATGAGACTTAGGTACACCACTTTGAACCTGAAACAAAACGCCAATCCATGAAGTGGCATCACGCAGACTTCCCACGCAAGAAAACGTTCAAAATGGCTCCCTCTGCAGGAAAGGTTATGGCCACCATCTTCTGGGATATGAAAGGGGTGATTCTGGTGGACATGATGAAGAAAGGACAAACAATCAACTCAGAGGCATATATTGCTACCCTACAGAGACTCCAGAGACGTATAAAGCGAGTTCGACCGGAGAGAAAACTGGAAGACGTCCTTCTTTTGCACGATAACGCAAGACCGCACAACAGTTTGCAAACAAGAGAGGCCATCACAAAAATGCGCTTGACTTTTACAGCCCGGATCTGGCACCTTCAGACTTCCATTTGTTTGGGCCAATGAAGGATGCTAGTGACGATGAGGTTGAGGAGGAGGTTAAGACGTGGCTCTAGCGGTTACCAGCAAGGAATAAAGGTGGAGGAAAACTAGAAAAGGATGGAGACTATGTGGAAAAATAAAAACTTGTAAAAAAGGTATGTAACTACTTGTGTACAAAATTTCTGGAACTTAAAGGAAACTTTGGGGGGGGGAAGAGGGGGGGGCAAATATATAATTTTGTTAGTATCTGTTTATATACCTTTTTGTTGTGCCAACTGCCAAGTGCCCGAACTGGGGATGGTATAGTCTAGAGAATTAACAAGGTGGACACTTTCTTGCACATTACTATTCATGGCCTGGCTGTCTCTGGAGTTGTAGTTGCTCACCCCGACGCCTCTTCCCTGCTTGGTCGTACGTGAGGTACGACACGTACCTCTACCCTCCTGAAGAATATGTGCGTCATGGTGCAAGATGCATTGTTGGTACAGTGACAGTACAGTAGATAACTCTTCAGGACGTCAGCATACAGAGCCGGATGCAAACTTGTCTATCAGTGACCACCAGTTCTGTGTTTCTAGCGTACCGAATTGTCTTCCACATCATAACACTGACAGCCGAAGATCTCGCACGGTTTCTTTCATACCCAAACCCACCATTCAAATGCAAAGAGTTGAGGTTTTGACTGGTCTGAGAATATCTCGTGCCGACAAACCCAAGGCTCTTCAACATGTTGACGGACCACACTTTTCTCAGCCGCTTATTCAATCTGAATGAAGGTTTACCGTCGAACCACACATCTGTAGCCAAAGTTATGTAGGATAATGATAATCAGTCGGTAGGGCTAAAAACAAGGACAACGCTCAGACCAAATTAACATTTTGCTAACTCCATTTAAGTGTCTTCACTTCGCTTATTAAGAAACTAGGTTACCCACTGAGCTACGGGTACTGGTATGTAGGATACATTGTGACGTTCTCGGACGCGCGTGGTATGCAGAGGAATCTTCACGGCGAACATTGGTATGGCGAGCCAGGGCACGTTTCAATCTTGGTGTCATCGATGAAGACCTTTCAAGTCACTTCGTCGTAGCAAATGGATTTTCTGCAGTGAACTCCGATATGTTTTCAACACTCACGTGAAAAATGTCCCAGATTAGTTGGCAGTTCGTCATTGAATCTGTTCGAAACTGACTACGTTTTGGCTCCAACTTAATGGGAAAACTTCGGTATACTCGCGATATAAACTGTAAATAAAGGTGAACTTCCATACGCAGCGACATCTTTAGAATGGAAATATTTCATCGCGTCGCGTCATGCCATTAAAATGTGTTTGGGGAGTGGGTGGTCAAATCATTACGGTAAGTCTCTCTATATCGTAACCGTTTTGATCCATTTTCTGTAAGTTTAGAGTTAGACTCGGGATGGATGATTCATTACGTATGCAAGTGTGATTAAAAAGGTATTTGATTTCGCTCCATGTGTCATTAGACGTAATGCCTTATTCCTGTCATGAAAGGATTCGAATTCTCCGAAGTGAAGGGGCAAGTCTCATTTCCAGCAATCATTAATGTGTTTTGGAAGTAGTAGTAGTAATAACGGGAGGAGGAAATATTGGTTGGATTTTTATCCGTTTCTGGTTTGGATGCTCTTGTTAGTATGCAATAAATGAAAGATTGGTTCATTTACTCGCTTTTCGTCACCTGTATTGTATGCCAAGCATTTCCTGTTTCTGATTCGTTTAAACTTATCTGACTTTAAGGAATGAAGCACGACTCGTTCTTAGTCTAGAATTGCACAATTGCGCCTTGTAATTATTCACGAAATAATGAAACATCAGTAAGCATGATTTTACAGAAAATAATTACCGTTTATTTTCAGTTCCTGAATACGGTCACGTAGTTATCGAAAACGGGGACTCCATACAGAAGAACCTGTTCACCTTGTCCAATCTTAGAGCCATTTGCGAGTTGGATACTGTATTGAGATCACCACCAGAAATGCGAGCCATATGCCAGTCCTCTTCACCAGGCAACTGTTGTCCTTCTTGGTCCTTACCGAATTACGTGGCATTGCTGTCCAACAAGACTTCTTGCACGGAATTGACTGTAAGTCGATAACTGAAAATTACTTTTAATGGAACGACGAATAGTACGTTGTTTAATGAGCTCGGAATGTTTTAGTAAATTTAGATGTAACTTCGTTGAAACATTGCAGTCATTTAGGATCATTAGACCATAAACCAGTGGTTCTTAACCAAAATTGGGTCGCCAAGCCATTTTGACGGGTCATTAAATTGTCATTTACTTATGTTATCCCTAATTATTTTACCATCAATTACTTATTTTATTATCTATTACGAGTGAACTGTTTGAAGGCATGGGTCGCAGCCTAAAAAGGTTTAGAACCAGTCATCGACCAACTGCATTCCGATAAAATATAAATACTAATGTAGGAGTAGGTAGTATTTACACTATAATTTGAAAGGTGACCGTGTTTATAAAAGAATACGTTACGGGGACTTCTAACTGTTGGTTGTAAGATGGTTTGTATTTGACGCAACACAAACGTCACTATAACCTCGTCTTCAGGATTAAAAACTATTTAAATACCACCTAAATAACTTAAAAAATTAAAACCAAATTAAGTTTCGGGCGCTGGATATATTTCCACGTTATGATTCTTTTTTCAGTTTCCATTTTCATTTAAAGAGCCCGAAGATGGGACACCTTCGCATTCGAACGTTGCGCACTTTTGTAAATTAATGGTTATTTACCATCTCTCGTATTTGCAGGAAAGCGACGTAACGGAAGTGCATCGGTTGCTAAGGCGTTGCGCGCGTATTTTGGACCTACAGTTGGAGGGGGGATGCGGGGTATCGAGCTGCAGGAAAGTGCCTAAGCCTTGTCTCGACAACGATTCTGTCTACACCATTTTGCACTATCTGACGGACGCAGCGTTCCTCCAACCGCAGGTATCGACATTCTTTATTAAACTTTCTCTCTCTGAGGTTGTGACTGTTGGATTGATTAGAAATAGATAAAGGAAAGTCCTGATTTAATTACCTTCTCTTTGTTAGGCGTCGGATGCTGATGTTCTCTTTCTTCTTCTCTTCTTTCTTCTCTTTCTGGTCTTCACCGTAGGGGTACCCCGGTGATCCTTTATACAATGGTTTTCCCTTTTTCTTTTGTATTATTCCAAATCACTTCTATTCTATCACTTCATTACGTGTCCATTGCGAGTTTTATCATTCACTTTTTAATCTCTCACTATGTGTTATTCTTCTTATAATTATGCTTTATATTAGATTGCTTTTATAATATTTCAACCTCAAGGGCTAGCTCACTCTAGGGACACTATTTATCTGCAAAAAGAAAAAACGGAACACATTAAGGACTGATGAGACTACTACTAACATAGAGGGTGTTTAAAGCCCATATTCTCTCTGGGCATTGTTTTCATCTTTCTTCTGGGCACCTTTTCCTGGGTGCCAATTTGCTTTCTTCATTCATCTTGCTTCTGTAAATAGAGAGTCTGCATCAAACAAATGTCAATCTCCACACTAATACTATTTTCTTTTGGTTTCGTTCTTTTCCTTTTATTGTTCATGGTGTCTTCCTTCTTCTATTACCCTCACTAGGGCATTACTGCTACCTCCTTTCTTCGTGAGACAATTTGCAAGTTGTTGGCTCGTTTCGATCCATTTTACTTGACTTACTTCTCCTCTTTCTAATCTCTCTCTCAGACTACCAATATATGTCCGGAGCCCTTTTTCTTCAACTGGTTTCAGACTCTTCAATGTCTTCTCCAGTGATTTGTTGTCTACGTGACATCGAATAGGAATATCTTCCCCAGTCAATTCGTTTATGAGATCTTTCATAAAAATGGCCATGTCCACAGCCTCAGTTAAGGCTAGGGTTTCTGCAGTGAGAGTGGACCATGCTACCCTTCGTAAGCATCTGGAGCGCCAGGCAATCGTACAGACCTCTCCCTCTTCATTCTTCCAGAAAATGAGAAAACCTCCCCTGCGATCCTCCATCTCTGAGATTACCCAGAGAGGCATCTGAATAACAAACGAGTTCACTTGTCGTTATCTTTTCCACCCTTGGAAATATGATTTGTACCTCTCGGGATTTTGTTTTATCCACTACCTTATTTATCTTCCTTATGTCCTCGGTCATGGGATTTTTTTCCATAGGAGCTTCTCTCACTCACTTCGTAGGCAACATCCGGTCTTGATTGTCTGGCTATCCAGTTTAATTGACCCACAATACTCCTATACCTCCTCCTTTCCTCAACATTGAGCGCAACATTTTCCTTCTTGTTGGTAATGTCCATTTTTTGTACAGATGCTATGTACTCGTCTTGCTCCATAGTCATACGTCCTCTGTCATCACGGTATATTCTCATGCCCAAAAATTTGAACATTTCTTCTTTTCCAAAACTGAAATTTTTCCGCAGAGGATCAATTACCTCTTTCTCAAAGTTTTCATTTCCTCCCCATAAGAAGTCATCCACGTGTAGGCATATTACTCCTTCAAGTTTTCCATTTTTCTTCCGGTAGAACACCGCCGAGTCTCCATGACATTGTTTGGCTCCTATTTTCAATAATGTCTCCTTAACAGAAAGAAACCATTCTCTAGCGGCATCCTTAAGTCCGTATACTGTCTTCTTAAGCTTCCAAATATGGCCATTGTTGTACTCCCGTGGTGGCTGAAGGTAAACCGTTCTTTCCATTGGTTTCCCTTGCAGATAGGCGGCAGTAATATCCATACTCCTACATCTCCATTTCATATGTTCAATAATCATAATCACCAACCTCAAAGCCTCCTTGGAACATGTGGGTGATTCCGTGTGAATATTTTCCTCCTCCTCAAAGCCTCTTGCGACCAATCTCGCCTTTACGTAGGACTTACCATCCTCCTCCTTCTCTGTAATCACCCATCTGACTGATACAGTTTTCTGACCTTTATCTTCTACTTCATCATAAACATCTCTTTCTCTCCAGTGCTTCATTTCACGTTCCTTGGCTCCTTCTATTTCTGTACCTTCCCATGTCAATAAAGTCTCTTCCACCGGTGGCAACATTCTCCATCGTGGTAGGGCACCAAAATCCATACTTCTATACCCCTCTTCTCCATTAATTTTGACGTTGAACCAATCTCTGTATTTCCCTTTTCCATCCTTACCAACTTTACCGGCTCTACTCACAATTCTCCCTTTAATCAATTTCCCTCTTCCCGGAGTCAGGGCTTCAAAGTTTCTTCCAATGATGGGTGCTTTATATCTTGCATCTCTTTGCTCTACTTGTTCCTCTTGTTCTGGTTCTTCTTCTTCTTCACTCGCAGCTCCTTCTTCCATGCTCTCTTCTTCACTCGTATCTTCTTCCGTATTCTCCTCCTCTTCTCTTCCCTGTCGAATAGGCGGCACCCCAAAAGTAACTTCATTCTCTTCTTTTTCCTCCTGCTTTTCCTGTGTATCCGCTCCCCTTCTCTTTGGTTTCATCTCTTGTTCTTCCCCTTCTACTTGTTTAACCGCTTTTTGCAACCGGCACGTGTGTACTCGGTAACGATAACCACCATATCTTACAAAAACTATTTTACCGCCCTGTATACCCTCTATTTCCCCAGGTCCTCTCCATTTTTCTTCTCCATCTCTTTTAAAGTAAACTTTGTCGTTGATGGACATCTCGTTCACTTTACTCGGACGTATTTGGTGGTGGAGTGCTCTCATGATCTTCTCGTTAGCCTCGTTCTTCATGAATTGCTCTCTAGCTTCCCTCATCAAGTGTAGATTTTCTTCTACGATTTGGCTCTCACTCTTGTCATAAAACATTGCTGGGGGTGTATTATTAAGTAAGTTTGGCAGGACAGGATTCTTCCCAAATACCAATTGGTTGGGGCTAAAACCTTTATTATTGTGTAGGCAGTTTTGTGCAGTTACTACCCAGGCTATGTCTATCACTACAATCATCATCCATCAGAACCCTGTTGAGGTGTTCTGCTATTATAGCGTTTAATCTCTCAACCATCCCGTTACTCCAAGGGCTTTCCGCTGCAGTATACATAGGCTCAATATTGTAGCGTTCGCAGAACTCTCTTTGTTCTTAGAACCTGTCCGGCGACTCTTTTTGCTTTATTTATCGCTTTCTGATTTTGTGTTTCGAATTTAGCATCATCTGTCATTATTATCCCGAGATCAATCGCTTTCATGCTTCTCTGAATTTCCTGTCTATCTGGAGCATATGCAGTCTGTTTAAGTTCTTCTTTTCTACCATATCTCAAGAGTTGAAATTTCTCGGCGTTGAATGACATGTTGTTGTCTTCTGACCATTTGCATATTTTGTTCGTGTCCCTCTGCAAGGCCTCCACGTCATGTACATCGCTGATTTTTCTGCTGATCTTTGTATCGTCTGCAAAGGATGTTACTATACTATTGCTGTTTACTCCGCTGTCTATGTCTGTTAGCATGATAATGAACAGGAGTGGGGCCAGTACTGTCCCTTGTGGTACTGAGCTGCGTACTTCCGATTCTGATGATGATATACCTTGAATTTTGACGACCTGCAGACGATCACTAAGGAAGTTGTAGATCCATTTTCCCACTTTGCCTGTTATTCCCATGTCTTTAATTTTATGTCCTATTATACCATGGTCACATTTATCGAAAGCTTTAGCAAAATCTGTGTATATAACATCGTAGTTGTCATTGCCTTCCAATGCATCTAGGATATTGTTGTAGTGCTCTATTAGTTGTGATAGGCATTATCTACCTGATCGGAATCCATGCTGATTTTCGTTGAATCTTTCCCGTGTCTCCAGGAAATCATAAATTTTCTCTCTAACTATTCTTTCAAATACTTTGGTGAGGTGGGACGTCAATGACACTGGTCTATAGTTCTTTGCTTGAGATCTGTCCCCTCCTTTATATGTAGGGACAATGTTTGCTCTTTTCAAGATGCTCGGTATTTCCCCAGTGTCTAGGGATCTTCTCCATATCCAGTATAAAGGTGTAGCTATTTCATTTTTACAGTTTTTAATCAATAATGCGTTCCAATTGTCCGGACCTGCAGCTGAATGTAGTTTCATTTGTTCTATAGCTCTCGCTACATCTTCTGGTGTAAAATCAAAGTCTGTTATATACTCTCCTTGCAATTCCTCTTCAAAGAATGCATTTATGTCACGTTTTGGGGTACTGAAAACTGATTCATATTGAGCGCTCAATGTATCAGATATTTCTTTTGGATCGTCGGTTAGTTCATTATTTCCCGTCCTTAAGGGCCCAATAGCGGCGCGCGTTTTTGTTTTCCTTTTTGCATAGCTATAGAAGTATTTTGGATTTTCCTTTATTGTTTCTACCGCCTTTTCCTCTTCCCTCTCTGTATGGTCCTTAATCAGGGCTTGTATTTCCCTATCGATACCCTCCAGTTTTCTTTTATTACTTTTCCTGCCATTATCTTCGCAGTTTCCTAACTTCGCCTCCACTCTCTCTCTTTTGCGGAATAGTCTCCTCTTTCCTTTAAGATATATATAGAGAGAGAGAGAGAGAGAGTGTTACAAGGAAAAGAAGTACCTCAAAAGGCCTTGCGGCCCATACCGAGGAGGTACCAATGGCAACGGGTGCCAGGGAAAATTTTCTACACACTCAAATAGTGTGCAAGATTTGGTCTAACCTTTTCTTGAACTGATCCACAGAGGAACTGTTCACAACTTCCGATGGTAACCTGTTCCATGTGTCACAGATCTTATACGTAAAGTAATTCCCACACACACTAGTCCTAAACCGTTTCAAATCCAACTTCCAACCATTGTTGCGAGTTGGGTTATCATTTAAACTAAACATACTTCTAAAATCGACATCGTTAAACCCGCGTAAGAGCTTGAAAACCTCGATCAGTTGACCGCGCAGCCTCCGAGTTTCAAGCGAAAACAAGTTCAGGGCGCGTAACCGTCGATTGTAGCCCATATGCCTAACGGAAGGGATTAACTTTGTGGCCCTCGCCTGCACTCGCTCCAGCCTCTCAATATCTTTCCTGAGGGTGGGCGACCAGAACTGCACAGCATACTCCAGGTGCGGCCGAAGAAGGGAATTGTACAGTGAGAGCACAATCTCCTTGTTCCGAAACTGAAATTGCCTCCTGATATAACCCAATAGTTTCTGGGCTTTCTTTTCCACCTCTACACACTGTTTCGTAAACTTAAGATCGCTGCTAATTAGCACACCCAAGTCCTTTTCTAAATCAGTCACCTCGATATTACTACCCAACATCGAGTAGTCCGACTTGGGATTGGCGTAGCCAATGTGCATCACTTTGCATTTACCCAAGTTAAACGGCATTTGCCATTTTTCGGACCACTCTCCTATCCTACCTAGGTTCGCACGCAGTTCCTCGATCGCTTCGGGCGTCCCAACATTGGCCCCAAGCTTGGTGTCATCAGCGAATTTGGCGATCCGACTGACGATGCCACCGTCGATATCATTTATGTAAATGATAAACAACAGCGGCCCCAAAACGGAACCCTGAGGAACCCCACTAGTGGCCGAGGCCCAACCGAACTAGCCCCTTTAATTACCACCCTCTGCCGCCTATTCCTCAGCCAGTTTTCAATCTACCTACCTATTTCCCCACCGATACCCAGCGCGCGCACTTTCGCCATTAGCCGGCGGTGAGGTACCTTATCAAAGGCTTTCTGAAAGTCGAGATAAAGTATATCAATCGCCCTACTCTTATCGTACTCACTCAACATGACGTGGAAAAACTCGAGCAAGTTGGTGAGACACGACCTATGCCGTCTAAACCCATGTTGGGAGTCCCAAAGCAGCTTGTAGGAATCCAAATGGTCAACGATCCTATCGGCTATTATCCCTTCTAATAATTTACCTACAACTGAAGGGAGACTAATGGGACGATAGTTCCCTGGACTTTCGTGATCCCCTTTCTTAAAGATAGGGGTCACGTTGGCTTCCCTCCAGTCACCAGGCACCTGGCCCATCTCCAACGATTTGTTGAAGACTGTAGCCAGGTGGGGAGCCACCTGGTCGCGCACTTCTCGCAACACTCTGGGGAGAAACTGGTCTGGCCCAGGAGCCTTAAACGCGCTCAGTTTGTCTATTCTATCGGCAACGACTGTCGCGGTACATCTAACACTATCCAGGCCAGCACCTTCGTGCCTCACGCCTGGCTCGGGGATGATGCGGGTGTCCTCCCTGGTGAACACTCCCGCAAAGTACTCATTAAGCACATTGGCGATGTCCGCGTCGGAGGTCCGCAGAACGCGGAAAACAGGACTGCTCATGCTGAAGGGAGGAGGCTAGTTGACTTTGCTGATGAGAACTTCCTCACTCAGTGGGTCAACGAGCCTACACGAGGCGAAAGCGTTCTAGACTTAGTATTCACGACCGAAGACAACCTCGTCACTGGCCTCACCGTTGACGAATCGTTGGGCGGGAGTGATCACGGTCTTATTAGGTTCCGTGTGCGCGTCCCTCGGGTGAAGCGTAGTAACTCGAGAGGCAGTAAGCTCGATCTCCGGCGGGCGAACTTTGTTAGCCTCAGGGATAGCGTAGGAGAGATGGGGTTAGAGGTTGGCGGCGAGGTTGAGGGAGTGTGGAGTGCATTCCGGGACGAGTTTATGGTGCTGCAGTCTGCTGCCATACCCTCAAAACCGGTCACCCCTGCTTCAACGCAGCCTAAGTGGTTCAATCGTGACATCGCTTTGGCTATCCGAAATAGGAAAGTAGCGTATAGGAGGGCGAAGGCCAATCGTTCCCACGAGAACACTGAAGCGTATGTCCGCCTGTGTAGGGAAGTGAAGGCGAAGGTTAGGCTAGCGAAACGTAACGAAGAACTACGGGTGGCAAGCCTCTGCAAGGGGAACCCTAAGGAGTTCTTCAGTTATATTAATAGTAGAAAGCCCTATCCCCTAGCAGGCTACTGAGTTCGGTGTACAGGGCTGTATCCTCCTCGAGGAGGAGATGCGGAGGTCTGTACACCAAGATTAACCTATAGCTCGTCCCTCCCACATTCAGATCGACGCCAAACAGCTCCCGTTCCGACCGGAACTGGCAGTCAACCGGACTCAACGTATCTCTGACGTATATTAGTACCCTACCCCCCTCCCTACGGGTGCGGTCTTTGCGAAACATTCTATACCCGGGAATTTCGAACTCCCCAACGTAGTCCCTACGATCAGTATGAATCCAGGACTCGGTGATAGCAACGATATCCTGGTATTCTGATGCTAAGAGCGCCCGTAGCTCGCAAAACTTGTTCCTAATCGACCTAGCATTAAAAAGCATTGCACGAAGGGAGCCACCCCTATTCTGACCGCCGCCTAGCACGACCCGTTTCCCGAACAGCCAGAGCTGTCGGGAGTTGAAGAGCCCCTCACTAACGAGGGGACAACTTCCGCAGGAGCCTGAGCCCCCTCCAACGTAGGAGGGTCACCCACCTGTACCTGGACGCACCCTTCAGTTAAAGAGAGAGAGAGAAAGTGAGTTACAAGGAAAAGAAGTACCTCAAAAGGCCTTGCGGCCCATACCGAGGAGGTACCAATGGCAACGGGTGCCAGGGAAAATTTTGTACACACTCAAATAGTGTGCAAGATTTGGTCTAACCTTTTCTTGAACTGATCCACAGAGGAACTGTTCACAACTTCCGATGGTAACCTGTTCCATGTGTCACAGATCTTATACGTAAAGTAATTCCCACACACACTAGTCCTAAACCGTTTCAAATCCAACTTCCAACCATTGTTGCGAGTTGGGTTATCATTTAAACTAAACATACTTCTAAAATCGACATCGTTCAACCCGCGTAAGAGCTTGAAAACCTCGATCAGTTGACCGCGCAGCCTCCGAGTTTCAAGCGAAAATAAGTTCAGGGCGCGTAACCGTGGATTGTAGCCCATATGCCTAACGGAAGGGATTAACTTTGTGGCCCTCGCCTGCACTCGCTCCAGCCTCTCAATATCTTTCCTGAGGGCGGGCGACCAGAACCACAGCATACTCCAGGTGCGGCCGAACAAGGGAATTGTACAGTGAGAGCACAATCTCCTTGTTCCGAAACTGAAATTGCCTCCTGATATAACCCAATAGTTTCTGGGCTTTCTTTTCCACCTCTACACACTGTTTCGTAAACTTAAGGTCGCTGCTAATTAGCACACCCAAGTCCTTTTCTAAATCAGTCACCTCGATATTACTACCCAACATCGACTAGTCCGACTTGGGATTGGCGTAGCCAATGTGCATCACTTTGCATTTACCCAAGTTAAACGGCATTTGCCATTTTTCAGACCACTCTCCTATCCTACCTAGGTCCGCACGCAGTTGCTCGATCGCTTCGGGCGTCCCAACATTGGCCCCAAGCTTGGTGTCATCAGCGAATTTGGCGATCCGACTGACGATGCCACCGTCGATATCATTTATGTAAATGATAAACAATAGCGGCCCCAAAAGAGAGAGAGAGAGATATATGCAATTGAAAAACGGGATGCGCCGTCAGGAGAGGAAATAACTTCATATCCGTCACATTCATATTAAATTTTTTCTATTATTTTTTTTTCCTACGATACAGGAGGGTAAGGATTGGGCTGGGGACCAGGCAGAAACAGCACGGATGGAAAATCCGAGGCTATTATTGCTCGTCGTTGGGGGAAAGATGGGGACCCCATCTTTCCCTCTTTCTCCCAATGACGAGCAACAGTCGCCTCGGATTTTCCATCCGTGCTGTTTCTACCTTCTCACCCAACTTCATTGGAAAATGAGATTTGGCACATAGGTGGTATTTAGACCCATTAACTCCGAATAATATCAGTACTCTAGTTATAAGAGGCTGACCCTTCCACTTACTGTAAGTCGTTATAGTAGCTTATCCTTCAACCGCCTAATTTCCATTCTGAAGTGAATTATTAAAGACTGTGACATAAAGTTACCTATATTTGTTACCATAAACACGTTCCAGTTGATTCAAATTAGAAATTTTTTCAGGATATAAAAAAAATGAATTTCACTTCGAAAAAATGTTCCTGATACACGAGTTTACTCTTGAAGAATATATATAATACTCTTCGGTTTTCATCACTACTGATTTCATTCCTCGTACCCTTTTCACGCTGGCAGAGACGTTCTATATCAATTCACACGCGCTTTTGTACGATAACACGCGCAATTAGGCTCGCTTAACTCGTACAGCTACCTCCATTCCCTCTTAGATTCTATGGGAACTAATCAAAATCATTAGATCATACGCATTAAGCACTAACTACTGCGTAAATACGCGCGTACAAACGTTAAAAAATCGTTTCCCAATGAATTGAGGTGAGAAGGCGGAAATAGCTGGGATGAGAAAGACTGAAGGTAGTGAAGAAGAGAAAAGGTAGACTAAAGCGCGCACGTCCGTTCACACACGCAACCCGGTGGACCAGCGCCCACCGATATTACTAAGTTCCACACCTAAGCGGCCCATCATACGCCATGTCTGGTGGCGTTTCCAGGATTTGTCAAGAATAAAAAAAGCTGCGTAAATACTAGTGTATATAACTATAAAAATGAAGTATTACTAAATGTTATTTAGTTGAACTTGCCAGGCCGAACACTAGCAAGATTGGCATGGGCTCCTAACACTAAGTTAGGCTTATAGAGCTCATATTGTATTCATTTAAAGTTTTTAAGGATGGCCTTGGCCTTGTACATTATTTTAAGTAAGCTCTGAGAAAAACTTGTATAGCACTTAGGCCTATGTTCCTAACTAAAAACAATATTTGTGTGTGTTAGTCCTAAGGTATGTTAGCATGTCCTAATAAAACGCTATGACTGGCTAAGCCTAATAACGAACTACTTTAAATATTTATGAAATAAGTATGCCAGTGGGTATGGTGACTCAAAGACCCAACCTTACTTACCCATTTTCTAGAACAAATTGTAAACAAAAGTTAAGTGGGATTACTAATCTCGTTCGCAACAAAGTGGGTTTTGTAGTCCTGCAAAAAGTGCCCAAATTATTCTCATAAGTTCCACCTCATTTACCCGGCCATTTTTTTTCCCTAGGTTTCGTTTTTCTAGATTCTAGAACATCTTTACCCTTGTGAAAAAGTATTAGATAATATTTCACGAACGCACAATTACGTTTCCATGGCAATCCAGTGGTCGTCTTTGGGTTTTCTCATTGTAAATAATTTATCCCGCAGATTGGTAACTTCAAGGTGCGACCCATCGTGAATAAAAAACGCCTTCAGATGAAAACTCCTGCGAGCCCACATGGGCCCCACGGCCCCAGAGAACCCAGTGGTCCCATCATCTCTAAGATTACTCCCGTTACAGTGATTACTCCCTACATGATCCCCAACAAACAACGTCACCACCTTCAGCACCTGGGCGAGAGGCAGCAGGAAGACCGCCTTTCACTGACAGCCATATTCCTCCCCATCGCCAGGAGCTCAGACTCACTCCCGTATTTCGAGGCGCTTCGCAAGATGGATTTAACAGTCAAGAATGTCTCGATCGTTGCCATGGATCTTGGTAAGTCCACGACGACGACGATACATTGATCAGTTTAAATTTGTACTTGGTAGGGGGCCCGTTTACGCGGAAACCTGGTTCCCGTACAAACCACCACGATCGCGTATAATTTGAGGCCAGGCATGATCTTATCTTTTCGAAATCTTAATTTTTGCTTATAAAGGTAAATGCAAGTTTGAAAAAAAAAAATGGAAGACAGTTGTCCAAGATAGCTTTGTCAAATACATGATTGCAGTCAAGACACACTGCATTTTTATCTAAATCTTAAAGGGTGAGCTTTGCCCCGTTCTACCCCATTGCATTCCAAGACAGTTGGAATAAAGTTACCTTACCATAGAGTACAATTACAAGTTAGAATTCTAAGTACACTAAACCCTCACTATTTCGTGATTCAGTAATTCGATTATGCCAGAGGCTGCGAGGGTCACCAATTAACAGGAGTTTAGTGTACTTATAATTCTAACTTGTACTTCATGATATGGTAACTTTATTCCAACTGTCTTGGACATGTTCTTTGTACCATACTTAGAAACACTGTTCATATTAGCATGAATTTCCCTACTATGCTTAGTCACTTTGCCTACTTATACATTTTGTGCTATTTTCCTATTTGGGCTTAACGCATTCATTAGTGGTCCATTAATCACGTATAACACTATCAAATTAATAATGACTGACAGCGCATTCTATTTCACATCTGGTAAAAATTTCTCTATTGAATGTATCAAAAATGGTTCAAATAGCGTCAAAAAGTCTACCAGACTGAATGAAATAGCTTCTTAAAATGCAATAATTTCCAGGAGAAACCTGCAGTCTCACTTTGTTCAACCCCTAGGTACACCTCCAGCTGCGGACCCCCGGTTTCCGTTCAGCTGAGGGATAAACGGGCACCCTGGTACTCGGGTCTCCGTTTTCAGCTGAAGGAGTTCGATTGAAAATGCAGATTCTGTCGCATGGCTAGTTTTATTATGTGCTGTTAAATTTTTTAAGACATTACATACCTCCCATTAGTTACATGGTATTACATTTTTAGGGTCTAGGACTGATTGTACCACAGTTATGATGATCATAAGTGAAGTGTTAGTTCAGGTAATGATTAATAATAATAAATTTTAATTCAGATGTATATCTTATTTTATAAGAATGAAGTAATTCCTTCAGATTTTATTATTGCAGCCGAAAAAACAGAAATCGGGCGCTACTTTTGACTGTATAATAATATATAAAGCTGGAAATAAGACTGGTTCCGATTAGGGAATAGGTTAACAATTAAACTTATTTGAAACTCTTAATGAAATAAATACCACAATTGTAAATATTTATTTACATTTTTTTTTTTTTTTAATCATAATTTGGCCCTGAAGCTTTTGGCTTTATTTTAACTATATACTACGAATTATCAGTTTCGTCTTTCTCTGTACTCCAGCTAAAGAAGTGGATATACACACTTTAATGATAAGCTTTATTGGCAGGATATATAAACCCCATAAAATAGTACAATATTCTTGAAGGTAATAAACAGTAAGGTAACTCAAACAATAATAAATTTAAAAAACTAAATACAGGGTGGGAGAAAAGTCTAAGAATTTTATACGTGTTTAAATGATGAAACAAATCAAACAAAAAGTCTATAAGAATTTTATTCATACAAATATTTTTGTTAAATTGTAATTTAATCTTCAAAGAATTTTCCATCCGCTATGATACATTTATGGATTCTCTCTCTCAAACTCTTCATTGTTCTTCTGAACATATTGAGTGGGATCCTTTTCAGTTCATCTATTCTGCAGCCAAGGGCATTCACATTTGGGTAGATGAAACCAGGAATGTAAAGTTTGTCACGCAAATAAGCCAAAAGCCAGATATTACATGGGGTTCAATCGGGTGATCTGGCTGGCCATTTGACGGGCAGTTGCAGTAATGTGGCGGCGCTCCATTATGTTGATGAAGCCAATTCCTGCCAACGCCATCAGTAAACTGGCAAAACTCTCTCAATACCTGGCAGTAGCGTTTTCCATCCATCGTATCTCGATTTGTCAAAAGAAGAGTCCTAAATAACTAATGCACACCCAAACTGTTAGTGTAGCCGTTTTACCCAATCGTATTTTGGGATTTTTTTCGCCCAGTAGTGAACGTTGCGTTTGTTTCCTTCACTCATTAAACCGAAGACACGTTCATCTAAAAATTTCATCTTTCCAAGGAAATCTGGATCACTGTTGAACTTTTGTTTCATTAAACTGCAGCCGTCTGTCAGAATCATCGTCTTGTATAAACTGAGAGTAAATGGGTTTGTAATCGTGGTACCCTTCTGTGATTTCAATATTTTTGCTACTGAAGATTTGGAAATACCCAATTCCTGTGCGACATTTCTCGTTAAAGTTGTTGGATCGACTTGAAAACTGGCCAGGACATTTTCTTTGTTGTCTCCTGTCGTCGTTACTGGCGTTCCGCTTCTTGGACGATCTTTTACGAGGCTCCCTGTTTTCAAAAGTTTGAGCTTCCAATATAGAAGAGTGGTTGCATTTGGTGGTGGTTTATTATAATTTTCTTGAAATAAATGTTAACTTTCTTCACAATTATTATAAGAAATATCCCACGATACAAGATACACTTTTTCTTCATTGCTGTATTCCATCCTTACTTACATGGCGCTGATTGGGGCTAGGGCCTAGGGCCTTCCTGTTCTAGTGTAGGGTCATTCCTGGCCTTATATAGTTGCTTTGAAAAGTATCGCATACACTGCAGTCATTGGAATTTATTTATTTATTAACAAATTATTTGTATGTATAAAATCGTTAACCACAAGGCTACCCAGGCTACCCATTTATATACCAATCAATTTTATTGTATGGAAAGATGAACAGCTGGGTTTGCAACCGGCCGACTGCCGTCACCGGGTATCGAACCGGGTGCCGGTGGATTCGCAGTCAGCACTGTTAGCCACTACACCACCCAGGTGCCTATATATATATATATATATATATATATATAGGCACCTGGGTGAAGAAAGTTAACATTTATTTCAAGAAAATATATATATATATATATATATATATATATATATATATAATCATAATCAGTTGAAGTAGTAAATAGTGAAAAAAGAATAATTTCGTCTTCTCTTTCAGGACTAAAGAACACCCTCTTCAATAAACTACTGCTTGCCGATTCTTTCCTTTCGGCCGTGGGCGGGGTTGTGGTGATAGTGTTGATATGGTTTTACACCGGCTCTCTCTTCATCACTCTCATCACTATCACCACCGTGGCTTGCTCTCTCCTTATCGCTTACTTCCTCTACGTCTTCATCTACGAGATAGTCTTCTTTCCCTACATGAATATTCTCACCGCAATTATCGCTATCGGTAAGTGTACGATAGGGTGATAGGTTGGATTATTTCTTGTTAATATGAACCAGTTTATAACACTAGCGACTAGACAACAATTTTCAACTTTCTTTAACTGACACAAAAAGTTTTCACTTAGTTAATTTAGAATCGCCGATTTCAATGGTAATACTCAAAATTCTTTATCATGTCTAGATTTTTAGTTATGATACTGACAAAATTTTCAGGTATGAGTAGTTTTCTATAAACTTGCGATTGTTTTTATTTCTCATAAAATGGAACACAAGTCTTTAGAATACGTACAAAGTGGATTACATTTCAAAGTACAATTGATAAATAAAAAAGATCAAGAAAGAATCGGTCCAGACAGTTTAGTTAAATTTCTTAGCTGGAAAATGTCGTGTGCTATGTGATTTCCTCTTGCACATTAAAAATTGCCATTTAATTTAATCAAGGGTGTAACTCAAAATCTACACGTGATAGAAGCTTTTTTAAGACATTTTTGGAATCAGCATATCAAAATTAGGTAAAGGTACATATTTTTTTCGTCAGTTAAAAATTGTTGACCAGTGAAATAGGAAGTCATGCGAGCGCCAAAGGTAACATCCATGTCCTGCATCCTCCAAGAAAGTGATACCATTATTAAATGCTATTATTATTATTATTATTATTATTAATAGTATTTAATACTAATAATACTTTCTTTTTCCCATATGCAAGTTCTTTTATTTCTTTTAATTACAATCCTCGGTAGGACACTGGCCCAAACCCTATCAGTATCTAGTCGGTTTAGCCGCATTATAAAGGTAACAACTGTGTCCCATATTCCCCAAGAAGTTCTGGGTAGGGACCCGAGTCGCATTATAACATGCAAACAATTTCACACAAACGAATTTCAACAGAAATTGTTCAGCCTTAACATTTACTTTAAGCTCACGAACCACTTACATTTAAAATGCAACTTAACAAATTGACTCGCTGGCTTTGAATGCGAAGCTAAAAAATTTTGGTGGTTATAATCTTTTGTAAATTTACTGACCGATTGTCTTTACCATATTTTAACAAATGTATATGAAATTTTGTAAAAGCGTTTTCTGACTTTGATTCATCTTAAGACCTCGCAGGATTACGGTAATTAATCAACCTATTTTTTAAGGATTGGGAGCGGACGACACTTTCGTTTATTGCCGCGTATGGAATTTGGCAAAACAGGATAAAAATTGCGGCACAATGGTAAAATTGGTTAGTGATACGATTCACCACGCAGCTGCTTCTCTTTGCGTAACTTCCTTCACGACCGCAGCTGCGTTTCTCGCTTCATGTACGTCCCCTATTACAGCTGTGAAGTGCTTTAGGTAAGTCAGATTTTCAACAGATGCGTTCACTTGAGGATATTTAAAATACTATTGGGTATATACTAGTTCGCTCAAAAAAGTTCTGTCGTTCGTGGAACTCGTTTTTTATCACTTTTTATCAGTTAAATACGAAGTTTTACGGCAGGACTGTAAATTAAATGTATTTAATGTGCAGTTCATGATCTACGTTAAAAAAATAATAATAATACACATTTGTATGGACGTTTCGGACTTTATTTGTGCAGAAAATGAACTGTCATTTTGGTCGGACTAACGTCGTTCTCTCGGCGCACAGTGCCACAAATGGGTTAAAAAACGGCCAAAAACCAAAAATAACAAATTTAAGTAAATTCTATTAAAACCATTTCCACGTCAAAATAAAACACTTCTACTTACTGATTTAAGTATTTGAAATTTTATTCTCTTACATTAAGGCAAGAAAAATCTACGAAATAATTAGTGATGGGACGATACCAAAATTTTTAACGATTCCGATTCCGATACCACTAAAAAGTCTCGATTCCGATTCTCAATATTTTTAAATATAATTCTAAACTTGTTTTTCTGGAAATTGTCATTTTACTCTGGTAAGATTAACTATTTACATTGAGTATGGTAATATAAATTATAATAGATTGGTTTAAAAATAAAAATCAACTGTAAATTGTAACAATTCATTCTAATCTTCTTGATTACACATCATGGATATACATGTTTTAATGTATATTCGTTACAAATAATGTCGTGAACAAATATAATATTATTCTATAATTATTTTTAATTAATAATTTTTAAAAAAATATGTGCATTTGCTCGTTGTTCATAAGGCCCGAAATCCTATCGTTGAAAATTGCATTTGCACCTTATCAACGTTTTTGCAATTTATGACTTTACGAAAATCGTATTTTTTGCATTCCTATATCAATAGCAATTATAATATATATATATATATATAGAGGCTTATAATGTACATCAGCGTACATTGGTCGGACATAGTAGGCTAACTTAAGGATTTATAAACGCGTCAGGATAGCCTATTATACTGAAAGTAGGTTTAAGCTAGGCCTACCTTATGTATAATTAGTTTATGGCATTATTATAAGTTAACTGAGTCAATTTAAAGCTTAGAAGTTAACTTAGTTAACTTACTAGGCCTAAGACATTTTCAAAATAGGCTTATACTGACTTAATCAATTAGGCTAGGCTAGTTGTGTTAATTTAAAGTTAGAAAATGTTAAGCCTAGCCTCGAGAAATTCAGAAAGTTATTTAGAATTGTGAATTAGTTTAAATGTTATACATTAATTATATCTACATAAGGTATGCCAAGCCTATGCCCACTTTAAGTAGAATACCTCCAATTCTATATTCCTTGGTTTAGATAAGCGATACAACTCACCTGCAGCAGCACACAACCTCTTAATTTGACAGCTAGCAACACACTGACTTTCTTGCCTACAGTGACCTACACGTTAGTTTTAACCGTTTTGGTCACTAAACGGAAAGTTAAAATTAGCAAAATATTTATTTTATTATATTATCGTAAAGTATGAATATTATTTTCCTACGATTTTTTATTGCGTATTTTGCTATGCAATTGTCATAATATAAGTTAATAAAAATGACAATTAACATATAATAACTAGTTGGTCCTTTATGGCATAAAAATCGGGCGCTATATTTTGCGCACGAACGTCAATACCAAGAGATTATTGGAGAAACGGTTCCGGCGCGAAGAAATTGACGGCATTTAAATTTGAATTTTAAACATTTATATTTTATAGAGAGGTTTTGGGCTATTTATCCACTATATATATTAGTTCACTATGCGTGTGGCGACGTTGTCATCTTTCGCTCGTAATCGTAATCACTTATTAGTTATTACCTAAAAAGATTTTTTTTTTTCATCCAACGGCCCTTTCCCAGTTTAGCACCAGGGTGGCTTCAAGAGAACCGTTAAACGAAAATCCCCACACACCTTCCGCTTTCCTTTCGTATCACTTTCGCTACCGCCACCTCTCTTTGGAAAAGATAATAAATTAATTAATTTTGTTATTAAAAGTTAAAGAATCGTTTTAAGAATCGGAAATCATGGTACAATTCTCTCGATTCCGATTCCGATTCCTGAAAAATGCTCGATTCTTCCGATTCCGATTAATCGTCCCATCACTAGAAATAATATACATTGTCTTAAAATATCTTGGAGGGGACAAAATATGTTTGTTCTAACAACTTACTTGAAGTTACTATATCACAAAAAATTGTCTGTAGTTTTGTTCTGCTTAGTTCTATTGAAAGAATAAACAGTTTAGAACATTTTCATGCATATTTTTTTATTGAAAACTAAAAAGATAGCATTAATTAAAAAAACTATGGCAATATCATAGATTACAGATTAAATTGTTATCTAGAAAATGTGTAAAATTAGCAAAACAAAAAATGGGGGATTTTGGGGAATGTAATTTTTGTGTTAAACATTAATGCAACCTTTAAGTAAATCAAAGAAACAAAACTTTTTTGCGACTTTGCGTGTTAGAACATGTTTTTCATGTATTAACTAACTAAGTCTGCAAGAAGAGTGATGCGTGATTCCCAGTTACACCACTCATAAAGTTAGAGTAGGAGAAAATACTGAAGTTGAAATTGCCATGAAATACGAGTTATCTCTAACTATGCTTGATGGAAAGGCTATCAATGCAATTACAGATACTACTTCAACACAGTCATGTAATTTATGTTTAGCAAAACCATCCCAAATGAATGACATTGATTTTCTCTTGAAAAAAGAAATAATTAATACTGATGCTGTTGAATATGCTCTCTCAATATTGCATTGCTGGATTACATTTTTTGAATTTATCTTACATATTGGATATAAATTAGAAACTAAAAAATGGATGGCTAGAACTGAAGAGGAAAAGAAGAGTGTGCAAGCCAGAAAAAAACAGATCAAGTGGGATTTCAGAAAACGACTTCATTTACTGGTGGATCATCCTAAAGCAGGGGCTGGAAACACAGCAAGAAGAGCTTTCCAAAATGCAGATATATTTTCCGAAATCACAGGTGTGAACAAGAAAGTAATTGATATGCTCTATTGTATCTTGCAGGTTCTCAGTTGTCAAAACCAAGTTGACATTGCAAAATTTGAATCTTATTGTCGAAAAGCTGCTACGACTATTGTAAATTTATATCCATGGTATAAAATTCCTGCTTCAGTACACAAAGTACTTCTACATGGAGGTTTGGTGATGAAAAATCATCTATATCCAATTGGTTCTTATTCAGAAGAATGCCAAGAATGTCTACATAAAGTAATAAGAAATGTTCGTCTCCATCATTCCAGAAAAACATCTCGACTGAATACTATGCAAGATCAAATTCATTATATTTTAGTATCAAGCGATCCAGTCATTAGTACAGTTCGAAAAAAGAATAGAAACCCCAAATTGAGAGAGATGTCAGAAGAGGCACGTTCACTTTTAAAAGAGAGTGAAATATTAGAGAATTTAAATATTAGTTCTGACGAGGAAGATATGTTCTAAATATGAAGTTTTTGTAATTTTGTTTACACTATTTACACTTTTTTTCATATCAGTTGTCACACTTATTTTGGGGGAATTAATTTCATAAACTTTAAGAGGTATTACGATGTTTTTTATTTACCCCTTCTGATATAGTGGCAGGTTATCAAATAATGTTTTAAACAATAGATGTGTATAGTGATTAAAATGAAACCATACTTATTTTAGTATGTCATTTGACAAAATCTGCAAAACATAGGCCTAATTAACAATTATCTGTTTAGTATATTTTTAGTAATTTGAGAAACTTAAGAAACTACAGTAGGTCATAACCTATTGATTTGGAATATTATTATTATTTATAGAAAAATCACTCAATATGTCACCATTACATACATATATACAAAAGGTACTAAACATAATTTTCTATTAAAATAAATCATAATTAAACATTTCAACTGCATAAAACTAAGTACAATTGAAAAAAATAATTTTGGCCGTTTTTTAACCCATTTGTGGCACTGTGCGGCGTGACACTTCATCGACAAGTTATAGTGGGTTAAGTTAGTATTGTAGATTATCGAAAGCGTGTCATGTGGAATAAATTGTTACAGGTCCATTTTGGTCACCTTTAAAATTTAATGAAAGTAGAATTCTTCATTGCATGGTTTTACTTTCAGCGTTTTCGCGGGCACGGTCGTCATCGCGAACCTCATTCTCATGGTCACGTGGGTACCTGCTTGCGTCGTTATAGCCGAGCGATGGGGTGCGTCGTCGTGCTGTTTGTGCGTTCCCCCAACCCCCGCCTACGCCGCCGCCATGAACCCTAGATGCTCGGTCTTCTGCGCGCTACCACTCCGACTATGTTACTCTTGCACTGAAACTGGAAAAGTTTTCTTCGAGAAGGTCCTTCCGTGGCTTATTATTAAGCCGAGACACTTTTGGATCGTGATCCTGGGCTCCCTCGCCTGTTGCTCGGCCTTCGTAGTGTTTTACTACCCTGGATTGAGGTTGCCTGATACCCAGGATTTCCAGCTCTTTGACCGAGATCACCCTTTCGAACAGTACGAGCTCAAGTACAAGTACCAGTTTTGGTTCGAAAGAAACTTGCGCAGAGATATCGTAAATAGGCTTCCGATACGCATCGTTTGGGGCATTAAGCCGGCGGACAACGGCGACTACCTTGATCCTTCCAACAAAGGAACTTTAGAGTTCGATGACACCTTCGATATATCGGAACCAGAGTCTCAGTTGTGGTTGTTGAATTTCTGCCGCAATCTCCGCAACCAGAGCTTTTACATGTCGACACTGGGACCCCTTTTACCAAACTGTTTTATCCAGACCTTCAAAGAATTGATGGACAGAAGATGCGTCGACCCGACGAACGGATTTAACAGGTTTCCATGCTGCGAAAACTCGACATTCCCTTTTTCGAGGGACATTTTTGATCAGTGCATACATCAGGGGATATCCGCACTCTATGAAACCCCCAGGGAATATTTTATTCCCGGCGTTGCTGGTCCAAAGTTCAGTAAAACGACAGGAAAGATTAAGGCGATGGTGGTAGAGTATGATTCGACGTATATATGGTCTCTATCCTACGATGTGATGAATCAGTTCTTTACAGAGGTAAGAAAAGCACAAACATTCACATATTTTAAAGCGTTTTCCAAAACAAATTAAAACTAAGTTCTTTTTTCTAATGAACTGTTTCATCATGATTTAATACGCTTGTATTTATCGTGTTTGTGTTATTGTTATTAGGCTTTACGTATAGATTAAACATTTATATCGACTTTGAAGTTAAACTGAATGCACATTTTCTCTTTTTACGAGTTTCTCTTTTAATGTACTTCAGGTTGACACGTGGGTTCAGAAAGAGATGGAGACGGCCCCAAAAGGACTCCAGAACGGCTGGTTCACATCTTACTTGAGCTTCTACGACGTACAGCGGTCCCTTTCCCTCGGAACGGGACTTGCCGTCGCCGTTGCTGTTACCGTATGTTTGGCCGTTCTCCTTCTGACGACGCTTAACTTCGTTGTCAGTCTTTTGGCCGTCGTCAGCGTCGCTGCCGTGATGGTGGTAACGTTAGCGGCGTTAGTGCTCCTTGGCTGGCGTTTGAACGTCCTGGAAAGCGTCACTGTCAGCGTCGCAATTGGGCTTGCTGTTGACCTGACATTACATTACGGCGTTGCCTACAGGTTGGCACCCGAACCGGAGAGGGATGCCGCCGTATCGTGGTCGGCGGCACGTTTGGGGAGTCCCGTGTTCATGGCCGCTTTGACGTCGATCGGGGCGGGCGTCGCTATGCTGCCTGCGAGAGTATTAGCGTACGTGCATGTGGGCACCTTCCTCACCGTCCTCTCCACCGTATCCTACACCTATGCCACCTTCTTTTTTTTGCCCCTCCTGCGTATTCTGGGTCCCCAAAGGGGCTTCGGACAGCTTTCGTACCCTAGCTTTTACTACCTGAAGCGGTGTTTCCGAGGGGGCAAAGACACCCCCCACGTGGACAAGACGGCATACCAGCCGGCGTTTATTAGCGAGAGCACTCTTTCTACTTCCTCCAACTGCTGCCCTAACACCGCCGCCACCGTCGTATCCGTGACGACTGTCGGAGGCACAACATCCAACACGCACGAGTTGGAGCCTCTGACGTCCCGCAAGCCGAGTTCGAGGAAGCGACACCCTTCGGTCTCGCGTATCTCCAGCAGTGGGGTGCCTTCACCGGATGACCCCCAGGTGCATCATGCCCTGCACCACAGCCAAGTGAATGGGGGCGCTGGCGGTGGGACGAACTGTGGGTGGAAGTGCGGTCGATCGGGGTCTCTCTCTTCCTCCCTGACGAGGCGGGAGAGGGCTCTCCGTAAGGTCTCTCTCCCCTCTCCTACTGGAGGGGATGAAGGAACCGAGGAGCCATCCCCAAAACATGCGGTGGTTCCCACCCTTTCCGCCACGACTATTCTGTATTCGGAACCCGACAGTAACTCCGCCTTGCAGACCCATTCCCAAGGCCACAGACCGCCTCAGTCTCCCTCCTACCTTCACCAGTCTGCCCCTGTTCAGCTCGTGTCCCCGAAACACCAGGACTCGTGCAGCAGTCCGGGATCCATCGTCAGCGTCAGTGTCATCGCGGAGTGCTGAGGAAAATGGATCCAACTCCGCGATTTTTTCCATTTTTCGAGTTTTTTTTGTAGGGGAAGGGGGTAGTTGAACGCGCAAACCTTTGCTCTCTTCCGCTCCGTTCAGTTTGTCGTCAAACACAGATTTGCGCCGATTTTGATTCGAAACTGTACAAATTATGAAAATTTTTCTTCGTTGAACAGGAACGCAAATCAATTTTTTTTTTTTTTAAACGAATTCATAGATTTTGTTTATTATCGTTATTACTAATTCTTCAGTGTTATTAAACCTTACCAATTCTTTTTGTTGATGTCGAAGTGATGTATTTTATTATCATCTTTTAACACTTAATGTTTTGACAGCTAAATTTTGAAAGTTAATAAATAAATAAGATTAATTAAGTAAACGTTTTTTTCTTAATATTGTTGTACAATTTTTTTAAAACATTCGTTGTGAATAATCATTCTAAATTATGAATCCTTGTGGATACATTTAATTTTGATTACCCTGTCTTACGGATCATGGTATACTTTAGCATCAGAAATTATTTATACGTTTTAGCGTCGGAAATTATAACTTTATTATTATAAGTATTAAAACGATATTAGAACTGATAAATGTCATTAATGGGTATAATCAAATGCGCCACTAAGTTAGTTTTATATTCATTTCTCCATAAGAATTCGTGAATATAGCTGGGAAATAAGGCACGTAATGTACCATGTTGACGACGTAGCTGCTGCTTTGCCCGGTTAGGTCAATTGTACGCCCTTGACGATTGGTTAGGTTAAGTCGTGATATTTTCGTTTAAACTAACGAAAATATCACGACTTAACCTAACCAATCGTCAAGGGCGTACAATTGACCTAACCGGGCAAAGCAGCAGCAGCTACGTCGTCAACATGGCGCATTTATCAGTCGTAATATCGTTTTAATACTTTTAATAAAGTTATATTGAGGCTCACGTATTTTTTGTTGATATTAAACGTATAAATAATTTCCGACGCTGAAGTATATGTATACCCGGATCATAAATTCATAAATAAGTGCAAAAAAAAAATAAAAGGATAAACGGAATATGGCCAACTTGTTTTCGCTCTTTTTTCTTACAAATTATAATAATAAAAAATGTTCATTTTAATTAAACTCTTACAAAAAAAATGGCTTCGTAATAAAGAAAGTTTAAGTTATAAATTTGTACATATGTACGTAACGTTATTGTTGTATAACTACTTACGTGTGTGTGTAACATTACTTATTTATTATATACAGTATATAAAAAATACGAATGCATGTTCCTTGTTTAGACGATATGTTGTTTAACTTTTGACATAGTAAAGAAGCTTTAGTAAATTTTTACTTTTCGAAGTCTTCGTTGTTAATATTTAAATTGTTTGAATATTAACATTAATATTGAAAGTATAACGGTTAAGCATTCTCCATATTTATCGTGCTATTTTTGTGTGTGTGGTGTGTGTGTACACGGTATAGTAATAGTGTATACTTATTGACATATTTATGAGACACGTGTGATATGATTTATTATAAGAGACTCCAAGGAAGAAGTGGCTAAGCGACAAAAGTAAAAGACGCCGTTAAAGTTAAAGTGTCATAACCTTTGAAGATATTTCGTTGAAATATCTTCAAAAGTTTAAAATTCATTTCACTTTCAAATTGGTACAACTTTTAACTGCGTTTTTTGGCGGTTTTTACTTTTGTCGCTTAGCCACTTCTTACCAGGAGGGCCTTATATAATTACAAAGTATCGATGCTCTGGAAGTTGGAAGGTTTTGTATTCAGGGCGTGGAATTCTAGATCTGACAATTAACTTTTTTTTAAAAAGCGTCATAAGTAGATCTATTTCGCTTTTATCTCATTCTTGTCGGTTGGAAAATAATTATTATTTTCATATCTGTAATTATAACAATTATTAATGAATTTGTCCTCACAACCATTCCAGTTTAAACTAAAGAAAATGGCAAAGACTGGAGAGATTAAATTACAGAGTACTGTTTGAAACCTTGTTTGCGATGCAACTGTAAAAAGCGATTGAGAAGCTGGTTTCACTTTGTATTTTGTGAAGTATTATTAGCTGCTGTTACTTTAAGGTTTTATTGTAAACTTAAAACTGTGATTATTATTTTCATTTAAAGTGGCATTATTGTTAAGTATGTATGAAGATTAATTTCGAGTATAATGAAAGTACATTTAGGATTTAACGTCTCTTTTAGCATTTATTTTAATTTTATGGTAACGATTCTCTACATCGATATTATTATACTTATGAATTACTTAAAATTATGGTAGCTCTACCTAAAATATTTAAGTTGTCTTTAGTGTCGAGACATTTAGACGAGAAGTTATTGCGTTAACTATTCCACAAACAGTCGTTGGTCGTCTGTAAGAAGGTCGTAGCTCGAAGCTTTTCAAAGATTTTAACTATTAAAAATTAGCAAAGATCATCATTTTATTGGGTAAATTCTTATTACTATACTGAAACAGAATAGGACTCGGTGGAAATTAGATTTTGTTAACTAAAGATACAGGATGATAAAAGAAAAGTCCCCAGAAGTAACTTGTTATAAACGTTTTTTTTTAAATTTATCACCCTATATGTCTACATTTTATCAATTAATAATTTCAAGGTACGCCCGTTTTCCTTAGGACGCTTTGGTATCCCACTTTGATCTTGGTAGTCATTATTATTGTAGCTATAAATGACCTTTATGACCTCTCTCAGTATTTAATTGATAGCTTACATATAGTATTACGAATAATGGTATTGTTGTGATAGTGTTTTTATCGAAGTGCGTTTTTCCTTACACCACGATTTTGTTGTCATCAAGGCTCGGCGGTCTTCTCTAACGGGCTGTAGATTAGTACCTCTTCCCAGATGTATTACCCAAATGGTAAACCACCTTTCTTACGGGGTTAAGGGTTTAAATAACTAAATCAACTCGCTATGTACATTAAGTTTTATTTAAATAGTATAGTACGTATGATTGAACTTATAGCTCTGATCGACCCTTAATTAATACGAGTGGTGTACTCGCTCAAAATTTATTAATTGCGGAGGACTCAGTATCTCGGCCTTAGCTCTTGTCTTCTGCCTCGCGCTTAGAATTTTTATAGACAAATCATAAAATGGGGGATGGTACTTGAAAAGGGGAGAATATTTAATACCTAAACGGATTCTTAAGAGAAAATGTGTATTATTATTATTATTTTCATAAAAATTTATTGGGTTCTCTCTTTTGGATCGTCATTGTTAACAATCCTTACGTCAAAAAGAAAGAAAGAAAGAAATAAAGTTAAAATATAGTAAAATTATTTTAAGAATATTTAATTACTCTTTAAATTAAAATAATCCCATCACATACCATTAAAACCAATTAAAAGTTACTTGAAGAATATTCAATTAATCATTAAATTACCCCTCAAAATTAAAGAAAGTATATTGTTAGGACTAGAAAATAAAAAGATTAAATTAGTTAAAATAACTTCGGCATTCATTTCGATTCGAAAAGTTACTTTTGATTTTATTCTATTCGGTTACAAGTCACGATTGACTAGAAAATAATCCGCAAAATAAAAATGTGAACTGTATTTGAAAAGTTCATTTGTAAAACGAAAAAATTAAAGTAAACAAACTTTGAAGCAAAACATTGAACTGTTACATAGTTTATTTCCTTTCTTAGCGTATGAAAAGCCATTTTGAAATGTTCTAATTTTTATTTTTTAAATTAAAAAAAAAAAAAAAATTTAGTAAAGGAAAATGGCAGGACAAAACAAAATAGAAAGTTGTAGGAAACTTAATTATACTAGAAAATATATTTATTTTATTTACTATCTAATCGAGTAGATAATGTAGCTTCACTGGAAAATCGTAATAGATCTATGTTAATTTGTATGCCAAATATATACGTTTAAGCGTTTGTACCGTTTGCATATATATATATATATATATAAGCAAACAACCACAAGGAAAAGGAAACACAAAGTCCGAGCGCTTTCGTGATATATTCACATTATCAAGGAAGAACAGAAAATAATGATAATGTGAATATATCACGAAAGCGCTCGGACTTTGTGTTTCCTTTTCCTTGTGGTTGTTTGCTTATTAATAAGGTCACGTGTTATTTTGTGATTCTAGTGCATATATATATATATATATATATATATATATATATATATATATATATATATATTATATTTATATATATATATCGTAGCTTTACCAGATGTTGAAGTTTTATTATTGAAGAACTTCTCGCGTTATATTTAAAAGATTACTTCAGTGATGACTTTATTTAAACTTCACTTCATAAGAGCAATGTTTATGAAGGGAAATCTAATTTCCTCTCTAGTTTCATTGGATTATTATTATTGCTACTAAATGTCTTATTAGTATTAATGCAGAGAACTACAACATTAAGTTTTCAGTCTTTTTTCTTCAGTTTTTAATTAAATCATTTGAACAAGTTCTATTTCGCGAAGTTCGTAGGCTTCCATGTTGTTATTCATCCATCGCGTGACATCTGAAGTCGATCTTAGGTATTCAGGAATAGTGAAGCATTCCCTAAATGCATGACACGCGAGCCGAGATAGAATTCGGCATCCCAAAACTTCGATGCATTCCAATGCATGACATCCGAGGTAAAGCGAGCTTCGCTCCGAAAAAGTGTACAAAGTCCCACCTAAATTTATGAAAAAAACTTTCCGGTAGAAACTCTTCTCATATTTTTATAGTTAATCGAAATAATAATGAAATGACCAATTCTTTATATTTAACTAATTTAACTCCAAACCCAACCCTTAATCATCCTATTCCTACGTTAGTCTAAACTCGCAACTATAAGTTATTTGAACGCAACACGAGAGAATTAATAAATCAATCTCTTCCAAATGATGACTAATATTTGGTCTACAAACAGGATAAGATTATATTAAAAAATTCTGATTACCTAATATTAACATAATTGTGCGTTAATTATTAAGCAATGATCAGAGTTCGGAACCATGTAGAAAACATGACCACGATGGGTTTTAAATTTTATAAATAGCTAAGCCGGTTCCTACTACTGTACTAACCTAAGACATAGGTCGGACCTTCACATTTTCTGTCAACAGGATATGAGTAATAATTCATATTTAAAATCCTTAATGTTGTTGCGACATTATATCCTGTATTCCTGAAATTCCTAATTTGATTCGTAAATTCCCATTCCACAACTAAAACATTCGACAGAAAATTTTATTATGAACATAATTCTTATGGTTAATATGACAGTTTAGTTACCTCACTTACAATATTGCTAAAAAAAATCTTCGTTATTTGTAAATTCTACTTTACGTATTTTAACCCATTGGTAGAATTTCCTACCGACAAAATTGTTTGTCATTATTGCATCACTTTCTTGTACTCACGTGATCTTCAGTATGAGTCATTGATATGACTCAATCTAAAAGATTGTATCATATCAATGACTCATACCGAAGATCACGTGAATACGAGAAAAAGTGATGCAATAATGACAAACAATTTTGTCGGTAGGAAATTCTACCAATGGGCACTAATGGGTTAAGATAAAAGTAATTAAATTACTTACACGTAACAATATAAAATGTTAATTAAGTCGCTCCAATAAAATTTCCAGTTAATGTAACCAACCTTATTTTGTTGAATATATCAACTTAATTTTTTTATATCCAGGTGTGCAAAGTACTGAAATTTTGTTACTCGAGTAAGTTTTGGTTGAATTACTAGTACTTTAACAAATTGAAATAAAAGTACAATTCGTGACTCGTACTTAAGTAAGAGTAGAAAAGTATGTTTAAATTCTACTCTAGTAAAAGTAAAAAGTACTAATATCTCAAATATAACATCGATAATTAATCACCACCTTGAAAAACGTTAAGTTATATATTAATTATATTCATTACGGAAGTCAATAAATAAATATACACATGGCCAAAAAACTCTTATGAGCAGAACTACTTATTTAGCTTTAGCAATAATTGGTTCTCAAAGGCGCGTGACCTGGCTGCGTTAAATTCCCGCCCTGCCTCCCTCTTCAGATTGGGTGATTTAATCGTGGAAATTCCCAAACGTTTGGGAAAAGTACTTAGGTTAAAGTACAATATTTTCTTTTAAAATTTACTTAAATTTGAGTAAAAATATTTTAAAATAATTGTACTTTCTAGAAAGTGCCTCTTGAAAAATGTTACTCGGGTACAGCTACTTCACTACTGCACACCTCTGTATATATCCTTAAACTACGTGTACATTAATATAAAGCATTTCACCAAGCATACAAATTATTTCTTTTCAACTGTCATTAACGGTCATTTTCGTTCAAATTTTACTCCAAATAAAACATGCCTGTACTTCATCTCTAATAACTATAGGTTTAAAAAAAACATTAGCTGTACTATTTTGAGAAGCGTGTACATAAAATGTATACGACAATGCACAAACACTATCTCATTTCATGTTCATATCTCTAACCTTAATTTCATCTTTACTCCCCTCAAGCACTCCTAATAATATTTGGGCAAATTCTTGGTATACTTCAGGTTTAGGACACTGTAAAGGATAAATCACACCTTCATTTTTATTACGAGTCTCCCAAGATTTCAACTCCTCCACGAGTATCTCATTCCACCACCTCTGCCAGTATAGTATCCCTTTTACTATATCTATATATCTATATATCTATATATATATATATATATATATATATATATATATATATCACACACACCTTATCCGTGTTTGATCTTTCGACCAGTTCTCATTATACCCAATTTTTTTCCTTTACATTTTTGAAATGTTGAAACGAAACGCAAATATTTTTCTCGTTCCAAATAATCGGTATATAATCATTTAGCAATATCACAAATGCTAAACCTCTCCAATGTTCCATTGCTTTTATAGTCAAATTTAACAACTTTAATACTTAAAATTAGTAGTAGTAATTTTCCATTAAATTTAATGAAAGTTCCACAGAAATTAATTACAAAAGCTATCGACTGAAATCAATAATGTAAATATTCTTTCTTTATTTTATATATATATAATTTTTATTTAATCTGATATAAATTTATTTCATTTCTTATCTATCTCCGGAATGTTTCTTTCACGTATGCAAGTATTAGAGACTCGACACATTTTCGTTATGAAATTTCTGCTCACCTTGTATTTTAATTATTGTACTTGATTTCCTCCTTAATCGTGTCGTTAGTTGTTCCAATACTAGTAGTCGTGTAGTAGTTAACTGCTTCCAGTGCTACTAGTCGTGTAGTCGATTCTCGTGTGTAAAGTTAAATTCGATGTTCTCGTACCGTTCGTAGTCCGCAGAACATTGTCGTTCCTTGACGTTTTCTTTTGTTCAGCGACAATTCTTCGTAAAATCTCTTCAGCCAGCAAATCTTCTTTTGGCGACTATGTGAACCTTCCTTCCTTCATCAAATTGTTTTTCTAATCTTTTTTCTTCAACGTAAAACGCAACAACGAACCCCTTTCCCAAAAATATTTTATAGATGAAACGGTGGAATACCAGATGACTAAAAACGTAGCCATTATTCAATATCGGATAAAATTGTGTAAAAGTTTGACTTTTCTCGGTTGTTGGTTTTCACCCACAATTTTATTTGTACTCTGAGTGCCTGTGTTCGAACCCGACACAATTATTGTATTACGATATTGACGTGATAATGTTTTTTTGTATATCACTATTTTATTGCTATCGAGGCTCGACGGTCTTCTCTTCTTGGGCTACCTCTTTCCGGACGTATTACCCAAATGACAAACCACCTTTCTTACGAGGTTAAGGGTTTAATTAAGTAACTAAATCGATTTGCTATGTACATTAAGTTTTATTTAAATAGTATACTAAATATGATCGCATTCCATATCTCTGCTCGAACCCAAATATGAGTGGTGTACTCGCTCAAAATTTATTAATTTCAGACTCCTCAGCGTGTCTCGGCCTTATCTCTTGTCTCTTGCCTCGAGCTTAGGCTTTTTATAGACTCATCATAAAATGGGGGATGGTACAATATTTAATACATGAAGAGATTCTTAATTAATAATGCACATTTTATTAAGTTCGTACCGGTAATAACTTATTGGGTTTTCCTACTGGATCGTCATTATATAACATATATGTAGGTTATCCTTATTCTTTGAGATTTTTTGTCCTGAATAGTGGTAATATTCAACAAGTGAAACCTCAGTCGGCTATTTTTTTTTTTATTTTAAGGTATGGACTTCCGCCAACTTCATCTCAACATTTAAAAAAAATCGTTCCGAAATTTTGTTGTAACCAAAGGACTTTCCCGAAACAATGAATATCGAAGATTCGCATTCATCTTGCGTATTTGCTCCTACACAAATTAAGCGAGCTCGCGCTACTCAGAAAAATTATACACTCGTTCAGTACAAATTGTTTTTTTCACTGATAAACCCTTTTCTTTTATAAAATTAATTTAGTGTTAATAAAGTATACATTCATTACTTTCTTCATTTATTTTACTAACACTTTCGTCTTACGTGAGCATTGTATATTTCACGCACTCCAATGACCTCTCTGCTATTCTCGCTTTAAGTAATCGTCCATTATTACACGTACCGTAACATTTTTATATATATATAATATTCCAGTTTCACTTTATAAGAATACTGTATTTGTAACTTATTTCTGAACAATTAGCACTTACAGACTTACTTCGCTGTATATTCACTCGCTTCACTGACATCACTGAAAAGTAAGTACTTGTCTGTCACTTCTTCACGTCACTTCACGTCACGTCACTTCACGTCACTTCACTTCACGTCACGTCACTTCACGTCACGTCACGTCACTTATCACATTGAAAGTAATTTGTTATTTCACTCTACACTTCACTAATCACACTGAAAGGAATACTTACTGTAATTGGCACTTTTCACGTATATAAACACTTGATTCACTTCTTCACTGAAGAGTTTAGTCATCTCACTTCCTAATAATTGTTTCA
Organism: Bathynomus jamesi; assembly: GCA_023014485.1. Lineage (NCBI taxonomy): Eukaryota > Metazoa > Arthropoda > Malacostraca > Isopoda > Cirolanidae > Bathynomus > Bathynomus jamesi. The sequence continues at coordinate 140,163 of JAJOZX010007350.1, read as the reverse complement.
CTTACCTCACTAATAGGTTAATTAGTTATCTCACCGAAAAGTAATCATCACTTTATTGAATAATTCACACTTACTCACTTATTCACTAATTGAAGTAGCTTTGTTTCACTAGTGTCACTCAGAAGTGATGTAGTGATTTCACTGAAAAACCATCACTGAAGCATTGCACTTTATAAATATGTGATTTCACCTTTTTTACTTCACTAAACACTCACTCAACTTCTAATAATCAGCACTTCATTTCACGCTTCACCGAATTCTTATTTCTCACTTACGTTACTGACATATGCCTCACTTTCGTCTTCACTCTCATCACTGCACTGAATCATGACTTTTTTTTCATTTCATACTAATCTTTCCTTTCCAATTTGATAAATGTGAAAAACTTTTATAAGTGACACTTATACTTAACCACCAGAACTAAAGTTGAATTTAGTTTGAGATTTGTCACTCAATTTACTGAATAATTCATTCTTTCATTCAATGAACAAACAACAACTGACCTCACTGAACAGTGATCGCACAATCAGGTGTTTCAGCTAACTCCTGAACCTTTAAAATTGTGTTATATTTGACAACAGATCATTTTTAGCTTGCGAAGAGTCGACTTTAAGTCAAAAAGAGTAATTCCGAGACCATACTAGTCGCTTTGATTCTGTAGAATCGCATTAAATTTCGTTCACAGGTAATAGTCATGGTTTGAATTAAGAAAAACCTGTTACAATAATGCAACAATATAATATCATTACGATAGTAATCTTTAACTGTTTTCTCTACTAGGATTATGCCAAATAGGCATTTCTTGGTTAATGTGGTATGATTATGCAAATAGGCATTTCTTGGTTAATGTGGTATGATTATGCCAAATAGGCATTTCTTGGTTAATGTGGTATGATTATGCAAATAGGCATTTCTTGGTTAATGTGGTATGATTATGCCAAATAGGCATTTCTTGGTTAATGTGGTATGATTATGCCAAATAGGCATTTCTTGGTTAATGTGGTATGATTATGCCAAATAGGCATTTCTTGGTTAATGTGGTAGATCGTATCAATTCTGTCCAGTGCATGAATATTTGCTTAACGATTTTAGACACATTTGCCGTTATGCTTACGACGATTTCATTTAATGTTATGCAGCTCGCTTTCTTGTAGGCTTGTTCTCTCTCATTAGGGCTGGGCATCCGGAATCCCGGAAGTAAAGTAGACAGCGGGATTTCCCTATATTCTATTTTCAGGGGAGACTTTTAAACAGTTTTATTATGAGGTATGTTTATTTCACGCAAAGGCTTTTCACAATTAAAGTTTTCGTTCACCTGTTTTTTAAACTTTAAAAACCATTTTCGCTTGAGTATGGGGGTGAAATAATAATTTCTTCCTACTGAAAATTGATTGGGTAATGACTTAATGGGTAACTATCTTATCGCTTTAAGTGCGTTCTTTCTAGAAACTCCTACAATGGATTTTACTTCTATTTCAAAAAATTTTATGAAATTTCATTAGAATTTATAATTTTTATTATTATGGTTAAACCTTATAAATTTTAGTATGTTTCAAACTAAATTTTTGCTAATCATGTATAACATTCTATAACCTTCTAGAATAATTTCAACCAATGGTATAAAAGCGCCACCAAGCTGAAGAATTTGAATATATAAATGTTATCTCCCCTTTAGAACCCATTAAAATTGGATTGGAGAAGCTTGGTAGCGGAGATGCAACATTGCTCACTGCGGAAGGTGTGTTTACTTTTATTGTAAACGAGTCGAGAGAACAGAAAACTTGTTTTTCTACCACCTAAAAACAATCAGTAGAAAAAAAAGACCGAGAGAGACTTAATAAGAAGCTCGTAGGATTATATAAATATTTAAACAATCCTATAATAACATTTAATTCAACTTGTCCTAATTTTTCACTGTCTTCTAAATCAACATTGTAAACAACTGCCAGAGTTGTTTGCCAGGCTTTTCAGAAAAAGTGAGACGGGCGTAGTGGCAGAAGGTACTGATGTAAATGAACCCCAATAGTTTTTTGATACACCACTAGAACTCTTAAGTCTTTTCCTCTAACTCATCTTCATATCAAAGGTCCTTGGAAGAAAAATTGGATGCAGTTGTGCGGAAAGAAATGGGAACCACAGATCAACAAGATTTGCGCCTAAGATACGACGTAAAAAACATCATAAAAGAAATGAAATGTTTATGAAGCCACTGGTAATAGAACAGAAAATTTAAACCTCTTATTTAATGCTCTGGCGACAATTCCTTCAACTTCAGTAGAGTCGGAAAGAGCATTTTCTGCTGTAGGATTATTCATCACAAAACTTCGAACATCTTTAAGTGATAATAATATTGATCATGTGTGTTTTTTAAAGCATTATTTTAAGTCATAATCCAAATAAATCGATAATTTCAGTTTTATTAGTGTCTAGAAAGTTTTTATCAAAGCATGTTTTTGTTCAACAAAAGGAAATTTTCTGGTAAGTTTAATTTATTCCAGTAGTTTAACCTTATTTAATTTTTTTAATCCCGTTTCCCGGGATTAAGAAAAGAGCGGGAAATGCTCAGCCCTATCTCTCACAGCAATTTAGGAAATGGGTTTGGGATCGCATTAGTCATGCACTTGGTTCGAATTTCGTTTAAAAATAAGGTTTATAGCACTGATCATTTGGAACTGTTGGTGTATATTCTTGATCTTTATATAAGAGAAACCTTTATACATATTTTCACGATACATTCTTTAATTGGTGAACGTTAGTAAGGATTTCAACGTCATTCATTATTCTTATTCACTAAGTTCACTCTCACTTCACTTATAAATTCACTTGTTCAAGGGTGCATGAGTTTCTCTTGATGTCACATATTTCACCCGATCACAAATCACATAATGATTCACTTGTTCACAGTAACTTAAATTTATATGGACACTTATTCACAGTAATTCACTGGTCACAGTAGTTTCACTCGTTCATAAGTACTGAAATCACTTGATCACACTTAACTCACGGATATTCACGTTAATCACTTGTTCACGGTAATTTTCACTTTTACTTGTCTGAGCGTAATGCGATTTTACTTATCACTTAACGTACGTACTGTCACCCAAGTCATTTTCACTCATGCACTTAATTCACCATTCACGAAATTTCAGTCTCAACCTCCTCACTCCTCACTAGTATAGTTTTACTATTCACTCAATCACTTACGGTTCACTTATTCACTGTTCACCAATCACGTAATTATCGAATCACTGAAAAGAACGTTGAAATCCTCACGTGATATAAAAAACTACAAACGTTATACAACTTCCATTACTTGCTTAATGGTTATATTGCTGTCTTTGAAGTAAATGGTAACGTTTCACTTAACTACACTTAGTTACAACACATTTATTCACTTCACTACAGTTTTGCCTACCTCACCTCACGAACCGATTCATTATTTGTTTTGAGTTTCAAAAAAGTGACTTGGCTGGATTATATAAACGTACGTCATACGCGATGATAGAGTCAAATGGATTAAAAATGACATCTTGATTAGTTCATTAAAAGTGTGTACCCGGCTCACACACTAAGTTGCTCGTATTTTTGTCATTGATTTGAATGAATGCTTAACTGAATGGATGTTGAATGCGTTAACAGGTTTCCCTAATGACTCATCACTCGTTTTACAGATTGTGATAAAACGTGTTTACATAGTAGGAGTGCACAAAAATGTTTTTGATAAACAAATCGATTGCGCACGTTTTATGAACTTTAATTTATTGCCAGTTTTATTAAGGGCTACTCGTATATAAAAAAAAAAAAAAAAAAAAAAAATGGACGTTATAATTAGCTTCTACAGGAACGTGAATGAGAACTAGGACGTTAAAATTAACTCCTATAGGAACGTCAATATTAAATTCAACGTGAAAGAAAGTGAAATTTAAGGCTAAAAATATGAACAAAAAATAAAATGTTAGAAAAGAATAAAACATGAAACTGATAATTAACAACGTCGCATGTCACTCCGAATATATCTGCAACTTTTTCATTTTAAATTCTGTTATTAACATTGGGCAAACTTTAAGGTTTTTAATAAAATGTACGCAGAAGATTCCCGGAAGGATATGTAGACAAGATATATATATATATATATATATATGCGTAGTGTTGCATTATAACAGTATTGATGATGAATGATGCTGTGGTTACGGGGATAAAGTAAAGAATATCGGGTACATTCGTTATTGTTCTTTAAAATTATATATGGAAAAGAACTTTGTAATTTGCATTATAGCAACTTCTATACCAAAAATGACTGCAGGAAAAGAACTGGGTAGATTTTGTACCGCATCTAACGAGTCTTCAATTTTTCTATATGCTTAGTGGATTAGATATAGATTTGTGAAAATAACTATACAGATTTATCATTACAGTATTATTATTAAAATGGCGTTTACACTTCTCAATGTTTTTAAGAGTACTGCTGCTTCAGTGTGGCTTTTAATTTTGTCAATACATATATGCTCAATGATTAATTAAATTTTATGCATAATTTTAATAATCACAGTGTTTTAATACATTTTATTTGTTAAAATTTTATTATGAAGAGGTGCCAATATATTTAAAATTTGTCATTATATATATATATACTGGGTATTTTGGAAATACAAAATAACTTGATAATTTGCTATGTTATAAACAATTGCTAATATGTGTTGAAGTAGGTTGTAAATTGTAAAAGAAAATTAATAAAGATTTTAAATTACAAATGTAAGGTTTTTTTTTTTTTTTTTTTTTTTCCTTTAATATCGGATGATTTGTTGTAGTTAAGGTTTAGTTTGCAAATTTGGTCTTTTCCCAACTTTATCATAACCATTCTCACACTCTAACCCAGAAACGAAGTGGAAGAAGAGAGAGAAAGGTTATAGAGGTTAATTATGCACCCACCAAGTAAATTTAGAAGAACCATAATCAGTTACATTTACCCGGAAGTCTATCCAGCCATCCGTCACACTTTCATGTTTGCGCATAACTTTTGAACCGTTCAACGTGAATTGCTGAAACTTCAAACACGTGTATCATCACGAGACGATGTGTCGCGAGCAAGAATCATGTCCTTGCATCAAAGACCTAAGCCACAAATATAGGTGGAAGTATTGACATAGTTCCGACAATTCGTGTTAAAATTTGGATTGGGTAGATTAGGTTAAATCTGCAGTTTTCACTTCAGAAACTCCAACATTTCCAGTGAGATTATAATTATATATATATATATATATATATATAATAATATATATATATAGTGCAGGAAGGAGGGGACAAGGTCGAAGGCCCGCGAAAACGCCGTCACCTTAGAGGAAGAAGAAGAGCCAAAATCAAGAATTGAGGAAGATTGTTCCAGAGTTGACCGGTTGAGTAGATGAAAGATTGAAAATTCCGATAAATAAAAGGAAAAGAGTGGGTGACAGGACAGAACCCTGAAGAACACCACTATTAATAGCTTTAGGAGAAGAACAGTAGCCATCTACAACTGCAGCTATAGATCAACCAGAAAAGAAATCAGAGATGAAAGCATAGATAGAAGGATAGAAGCCGAAGGAGGGCCAAATGCGGCTCGTGATGGCCTAAATGGCGGCTCGCGAGCCGCGCAATGAGTACCACTGGTCTAGCGCAATAGCAAAGGTTTCACTGAAATTCCGAAAGGAGGATGACCAAGAGCCAGAGATATATCCAAGAAGATCGCCAGTAGAGCGTCCCTTGCGGAACTCACAGTGACGATCTGAAAGAAGAGAGGTGAATAATAATCTTCCAATTAAGGATAGATTCAAAAACTTTAGAAAGGCAAGAAATCAAAGCAATTGGACGATAGTTGGAGGGTTGAGAGAGGTCACCCTTGTTTGGGACAGGCTGAATGAAAGCGAACTTCCAGCAAGAATAAAAAGTATCAGATGAAAAACAAAGACGAGGATTTTTTTAGTACAACAGGAGGGACACCATCAGGACCGTACGCCTTCCTAGAGTTGAGCCCAGATAGAGCAGAAAAAAAAATCTTTGGAAGCGATTCTAATTTCAGACATAATTAAGTCAGAAGGAGGAGATGGAGAAACAGCACCGGAATCGTCCAAGATTGAGTTGGAGGCGAAAGGCCACGGAAGGAGTAATCATTCCATGGGAAGTCGGAGAAATACTGCCTAAGGGCCTCCCAATCAGTGGCGCCAAAGTGCCAAAGGCGTCTCATCTTGGGAGGATCCAAAGGCTGAACTGGAGTGATAGGACAGGAAACCAGATACAAGATTGTAGTCGGAGGAGCCCGACGGAGAAAATGTTTATACACAGTAAGAAGGATGAGAGGAGAGAAACAAATCCAGAATGTTGGGCCTGTCTCCAAGGCGAGTGGGGATACGAGTAGATTGCTGTACAATCGGCTCTAGGTCATTCTGGCTAGAAAAGTTGTAAGCTAGTTCATTATGAATGTTAGTGAAATGGGAAGAAAACCAAAGCTGGTGGTGAACGTTGAAATCTCCTAAAATGAAGATTTCAGCAAAAAGAGAGTGGGATAGAATGTATTCCACTTTGGAAGTGAGGTAGTCAGAGAGTTTTAGATACTCAGTAGAATTTGGAGAAAGGTAGACAGCGCAGATGTATTTAGTTTGAGATTGGCATACAAGCCGTAGCCAGAAGAGGATTCAAGTTCGGGAATACGAGAGCAAGTTAAGTCGTTGCGTACGTATATACGCAACATCCACCTTTGGAATGAAATCGAGTATAGAGGAAGTAGGAGGTACAGAAAAAGGGTTCCTGTCAGTCGTCCCAGACACCAGAGTTTCAGTGAGGAAGAGAAGGTGAGGTTCAACAGATTGAAAATCTGAGGAAAGACCAAGAATGTTGCAGAAGTTATGAAAAGTGAATCAGGCAGAGGCCCAGAACATCTCGAATGGGCAGTAGCAGAACCAGTCCCGCTGCCTGGGTCTGCGTTCCCGGTATCCGCAGCCGGAGAGAGAGAAGTAGGTCGATGCCATTTTTGTTTTTTGTTTTGAAAAGATTGTGTAATATGTAAGGTGCATGTATGTGTCGTGAGGAATAGTGAGAGAAGTACGTGTTTGGGAGTACGCTGGAGTATGGAGGACAGTGACAGGAGAAAGGCGCAGCGGACATTCTAATTATTATTAAAAAATCACGAAACACAACCTAGAAGAAGACAGAGGGGCAAGCGTGTTATTAAAACGTTTTCCGGTTCTCCCTTGATGTGTATACTAAATTTGGTGCAAATTACCCTAACCATCTAGGGAACACCTTAGGGGCCGGTGTGTTACTAAAACCTCCCCTGACTCTACCTTAACGTGTATACTAAATTTGGTTCAAATTACCGTAGCCGTTCAGGCATGTATAAACGAATAGATGTCATTATATATACATTAGACGTGCAACCCGAGATCGTGATACCAACTTGTGCCAGAAACGTATTAGTCGAGCGTTATTCGTATTCTACAGGGTGTCCCATAAGTCCGGCATCATAGGAGAAATTCATATTTTTCTATTTCTACAAACCATAATTTATGCTCGGGATGCCAATTTCCCGTCCACCATTCTGTTCAGTGACGAGGCTGTTTTTTATGGAAATGGTGATGTAAATCGACAGAACACCCGCTACTGGTCTCAAAACAACCCAGCGTCTTGAACGAAGAAGGAAATTTCCAACATGGTTCCAGCAAGACGGCGCTCCTGCACATTACAGCACCCAAGTAAGGGAATACCTGTACCAACAATTCCCTGGTCATTGGATAGGACGTCGAGGGCCTGTGGAATGGCCAGCGAGAAGCTCGGATCTCACGCCACTAGATTTTTATCTCTGGGGCCACTTGAAAGCGTTGGTATACGCAGAGAAAATTAAGAGTGTTGAACATTTGCGGCAGCGCATTATTAGGTCATGTAACACCATTACTCCTGACATCATTCACCGTGTGCTTGCTGACTGGGTATCACGTCTGAATTTGTGTATTGAAAACAATGGTGGACATATTGAGCACGTTCTGTAAATAAAAGCTTTTGTTTTGCCTTTTTTTATTATTTTTCCTATGATGCCGGACTTATGGGACACCCTGTATATTAAAGCGCTCAAGCTATTTCGGTTAAAACTTACTATATTCTTACAAAGATTAAAAAATAGCGGTCCGGGTCGGTCCAGTTGTATTATTAATGTAATGGAGTAAAGTCGAACCTAAAACTTGGGACAGGAAAAAAGTCAAAACGTGGAATTACATCGAATTATTGTTTAGTGTCCGGTTAAGATATTTTTCTTGATGTTAGACGTATAACTGGTTAGGTTAAGCGAGATTTTTGGAGTACGATAGATTTCTTAAACGAGCGAAGCGAGGCAAAAGCAGTGTAAATGCCCAGTTAACACCCAACGCCCTCTTTTCTTGGGGTACCAAGCCTACCTATATCTAGTCAGACCACTATTGTACAAAATTTCATACACGCTTAAGACCAAATTTGTGAAGCTGTACTCAGAATCTAAGGCCGGCCGGACACAGGATCGTCTTGCGACTGACGACATTCGTCGTGACGACTCGAGTCACGCATGGTTTTACAGTGACAGAATGGGAGCCCTGCACACTACAGCGACCGCGACTCGAATGGCGGGGCTCCCATTCTGTAAATGTAAAACCACATACGACTCGAGTCGTCACGACCCAAGTCGTCAGTCGATCCTGTGTGCGGCCGATCTAACTGATTCGCGAGCTTAAAATAAATGTTAAGGTCTCACTGGCTCACAAGTTTCTGTTCCAAATCATTTGTATGAAATTATTTGCATGTTATAATGCGATTCTGGACTGACTAGATTTTGGTAGGCAAAATGGAATAAGATCGAATTTGGTTAAATTGCAGGGCTAAGTTGTAGCCATTGTTGTAACACCGCTTCCCGTTGACCAGCGAAGTTAAGCGACTGAGTCAAATAGTAGTTGGATGGGAGACTGCCCTCTGCGTCCAGACTATGTAGCGACCCGTGGTTCGGATCTCGCGTAAAGCTGTAGGTCCTCTCCGTCATGACCTTAGATGTTGCGGTGGTGGTTAAACAACCGCATCATTACATTTCCTGGGCAGATTATAAAAAAGTTGAATATTACGTTATTCCAATTTGACTCGTAAGAATAGAGTTGAATTCGACTCGGCTTCATTCTGTTTAATTACATTTCGACTTAACTCTAGTGAGTTTAGTTTAATTTCAATTCATTCTACTTCAAGTCTTCATAATTTTTAAAGTCAACAGAACTTATACACCTAACCTAACCTAACCTAACCAATCGTAACGCCAAACTGTTAGAAAAATATCCAAACCTTTCACTAATTCTAATTCCAGTAATTTTTTACCCAATCCCAGAATGTTCGATTATGTGCGTTTCGACTTTATTTTAGTTGACGTAACTGCAGCATATTATATATATATATATATATATATATATATATATATATATATATATATATATATATATATATATATATTTTTTTTTTTAGTTCGGGAAGAACCGATTCGCCTCTATTTAAAGGGCATATCTCAGCGGAAAAACAAAGAAAAAGTGAGAGGAAAGACAGAGGAAAAAGAAAGGGTGGAGGGGACAGTCGAAGTGGAAAAAGACCAAGGATGACAAGGACTGCAGGGTCGAGCCCCATCATCCTTGGGTGCTAGGGCCAGGAGGGCGCACGTGAAACCTCCAGGAACAAGCACGTACAAACGAGCACAAAGAGCACTCAAGAGCACGAGCTTAGAACCCCCTTGCGGGGATATATATATATATATATAATATATATACATACACTAGAATCACAAAATAACACGTGACCTTATTAATAAGCAAACAACCACCAGGAAAAGGAAACACAAAGTCCGAGCGCTTTCGTGATATATTCACATTATCAAGGAGGAACAGAAAAAAAAAAATATATATATTATAATATATATATATATATATATATATATATATATATATATGTGTGTGTGTGTGTGTGTAAATGAGTAAAAAAACATTCATAAATGTATTACAATAATTAAATATGTGCTGAAGGTACTTGGCATGGCGTACGTACTTATAATTTCAAAAAAATGCATACGATTTTATTTCGAGGGAGGTGAGCTGAAGCCCCCGTAGCCTCCTGTATATATATATATATATATATATATATATGATGAATTTCACAATTAAACACGTGAAATGAATGAATGCTGCAAATCAACAAGGAAAAAGAAAAACAATTCCAAGACCTTTTGTGTATTCAGAGCTACACCTGTGGGTTTGCAGCATTATATATATATATATATATATATATATATATATATATATATATATATATATATATATATATATATAATTTCAGGTCACAACTTTATAATTTTGCAAAATACAGAGTTTTACGTGATTTAATAACACTGCAGTGAAATTTCGTAGAATTTCCTAGATTGAAGAGTTACTGGAGATTTATTAGCATATTTTCAGTAAATAGCAAAGCAATCAAATTGTATTTAAAATAATATTATAAATTACTACTCATGAATTAGGACAAGTTACAATTAATTGCAATCGTTTTCTTATAAATTATATTTGATTGAAAACACGGAACAACGAGTTATTAAGTTTAATAATACAGTGAATGAAAGACGTTCTTGTAATTTACGAGTTCAAATATTTCGACTTTTTTTTATTTTAGTTTAGTTTCTGCTTGAATTTATGGCAACTAAGTTTTCTTTCGTTAATAAATATTGAGAGTTTGTTTTTAGTTATCATTCGTTTTAATTTACAGGCCTGTAGCCAGGGGAGGGGTCGGGGAGTCCGAACGACCCTCCCCCTTGACAGGAAAAGTCTACTTTTGTAACCCTAGTTATAACTCATGTGATATTATATAGCATTATTTAGTAAATAAACACTTGCCCCCTTTTTTTTTTTTTTTTAAACTTCACAAACTACTCTAAACTACTCTATCCCCTTCCCCAGAGCATTTTTTAAGCTTTTCCCACTGGGCGACAAAGGCAGATCGGGAAGTGGGGGGGGGGGGGGGGGGGGGGGGATTAAGGCAGGGGTGTGCTGCCAATTTCTTAACAACCGGTTCTGATACAGATAGGGGTGTAAATCGGCGAGCGCCAATGGCACGAGTCATTAAGCTAGGGGGTCTGGGGTGAGCGGTAGCTTCTTCAGCGGGGTCCGGGGCGGAGCCCCGGAAGCCAACGCATTTTAGCTTTTCCAAACAGCATTTTGTAACATTTTGGCAGAAATTAATTAACATTTTTTATACTCACTAATGACATAATTATCTAAAAAAAACTAATTTTTCATAAAAAAATAAATATATATTGAAACGACCACTGCTTATGATACTACCTATATTTTTCTATAAAATCCTGAAAAAATTAAAAAAAATTTAGATATAAATAAATTTCTACTGACTGTTAAATAAGTTAAAAACAAAAACGGTTCGGTGATCCAATCAAAATTTAACAACTGGTTGGGGCGAACCAGACCGAACCAGTCCCAGCACACCCCTGGATTAAGGATACTATGGATCCGTATGTTCCCTAATCAGGCCACCATCAGAGCTGGGCAGTATTTAAATACATTTGTATTTAAATACGTATTTAAATACATTTGTGTATTTAGAACTGTATTTATAAATACATTGTTTTTCATGTATTTAAATATAGTATTTAAATACTTTAATGAGTATTTAAATACAATGTATTTAAATACTCAAAATATAAAAATGTAAATACTTTTACTGGTTTAATACACGTTCTGTACTAGCACAGTACGACGCGTCGACAGTGTAGTACAGCATGGTCCATGTTTCAAGCCTTTCAACGTGTCAGTTCAATCAGTTGTGTGCCACTCTTAGTCGAAAGCGGTTGATTTCTTTATCGTGTGCTGTCATGGCTTCAACAAGCAAATCCGGTGAATCAAACAGTGATATATCTGCAGATAACAATTTAGTGCACCCTCTGTTTGTTGGAAAATACTTTAAAATTAAATCTAAAGACGGTAATAAGGTAAAGTGCATGTATTTACAAATGTATTTAAATACAATTGATGTATTTTGTATTTAGTATCTAAATACATTCGTAAAATGTATTTAGTATTTAGTATTTAAATACATTTCTCCCATGTATTTAGTATTTAAATACATTCAATGTATTTATTGCCCAGCTCTGGCCACCATCCCCGTGTGGTCTGAAATAACACTAGCATTATCTATATATAAATATTCAATGTAAATTTCATATTTACATTTAGGATAAACAGTTCTAATTGTGGCATATGTGCGTGTATTATATGTATTTATATGGCTTCCAAGACAATGCTCCAAGACAATTCTATTTTGATAAAATTTAAAAATTCCTTGTCGCCCAGTACCCTAAAATTTCATTTACTGGGCGACAAATTTTCTTCACTGGGTGACATTCATGTCGCCCACTCACTAGGTTAAAAAATGCTTTGCCCCTCCCCGCAGTGACTAGGTCGTTGCACCAAAAGGTCCGCTTTTCTACAATTTCGACCCCCTCCCCTTGGGAAGTTCTGGCTACGGGACTGATTTATGTGTATATTGTTTTATCCAAACAAAGGTAAAGTATAAGTTAGGATTAATCTGGATTATATGCAAACGAACCTCTGAAGATGCTTGCGGTTATTTGGTTCACAGCCTTTTCTGGATCAAGGCAACCCAATGCAATATGTTAAGCGACATTGGGTTTGGGTTGTTGGATGGGAGACCGTCCTCCGAGTTCAGATTATAGCGATTCGTGGTTCGGATTGCACGCAAAGCTGTAGATCCCTTCGTTTATATGGCTGTAAATGTTGAGATGGAGGTCAAACGACCCCATCAACCATCTTCTTTCGCGGCACTAGGGAAATTTTCGTTTCCCGTTATTCTATATCCAATTCCCCCACCACCACCAAGTTACCAACCCAACCCACCCAACACTACGTAACTTCAAACTGAGCCTATACCGTTTCAGTGTGAACGTAATAAATCACGAAAGTTGGGTTTCTTTCGAAATGTCCACATCTTCACTAATTTCTGAAGTCTCAATTACTTATTTATGCAATTTTTATGAAATTTTGCAGTATCCCATTTCGGAAACACTTATTTAAGGTCATATGAATGGAGGGTGACCTATACAGTAGCGTGTAGCGTCACGAGCGATCTGGAGGCACATTTCAGGTTTTGTACAATCAACCTTGCTGATTTCAGAAAAGAAATCAAAAATTTTCTGCAACAAGCAGAACACCTCCTTTTTCGCATGTAAAAAATACAAAATTCTTGTTAATTACAGTTGGCAACACTGACTGACATGGTACTTCTGGCAGCTTTCTAATTATTCTCAGTGAGTCTCCCCTGGAATTTCTTAGTTCTATGCTAGCTCGCTTGAGAGAAAAGTGTTTTTTCTGTGGATGGGGTGTTCAAAAACCCCAAGGTACTAACGAAAGGTGCGTTTTGCGATATATACATTATACACATTTCTTTGTTTTGTTGTGTTTTACATTGTTTATAAGTTTGTTATATGTCTTAGGGTGTATATATATTAGGGTAGGTTGATTTTGGAACTGTGATCTTGGACTAGTCTAGATAGAAAGGTATTAATGTATAAAAAACGTTGCACCAACTCATATTTGTGAAAATGATTGTATTTTTTGAGGATTGTTAATTATTTTTAAGTTGTAAAATTGCCGAATTTTACGCGTAAAATCGAGCGCGCGGCATTCGCGCAATGTAAACAAACAAAATATCGGACCTTATTTCATCAAAATAATCAATTAAAATTCGGCTTTTTTAACAAAACGATGCTTGAAACTTATTGTAAATGCATTATAGATGTTTATTAGTGTATTATTTTGTATTTTTTAATGATATTTACCTATAAAATGTGTATTAAATGAAGTTATTTTATGATGCGTTAATTTAATTGTGTTTATTTTCAGATATTTCATAAAAATGGGTAAAAAACGGAAGTCTGCAGTGTTAACTCGAAGTGATAGTGCCAAAAAATTCAGTGGCCAGCCTTCCCCTTTAGATAAAACAGAGCTTCCTACCCTCCGCCAAGTTATTCAGTACAGTTATTTCCTCCAAAACAGCCACCCGGACTTGAAAGACTATGATATTGCTAAAATGATAGCAAAGGATGTGATTGAGATCTGGCAGGCAGTGAATCCGCGGCTGCCCCTGTATGAGGAATATTATGTAGTGAAATTGGTGGATAAAGTGTGCTTCAAGAAAGCAAAAGAGATAAACAGGAAATCTCTTTCTACAGTCCAGGAGCAGAATCTGGAGGAAAAGCTGGATAAACTTTTTGACATTTCTCCTTGCACCTGTAAGCTACCTGTTCGTCCCTGTGATGACAATGCTGTGAAGTGCAAGAAAGAAAATTGTCAAACACAGCACATAATCTGCACTTGTCCTCCCAGTAAGAAGGTAATGCTATTATTTTTTTAACTTTTAACTGGCCTAACTTAGTGCGATTAGGTGCCTTTTAAATGGAAGGAAATTCAATGCTTGTAATTGAAAAATATCCGCATTTTCCTCCTGTAATCTTCCTTTCCCCCCCACTGGTAATAGAAATTAATAATCAATTTTTTTTCAGGATTTTCTCTTATTTTAGATCCGCTATTTAATATACTTTAATATTTCAGGTTCCAGTAGAGGAGAGGGAATACTTGAGAGATCAGAGGGCCAAAATAGGACCCAAGGGCTCTTTCCAGCTGGGATCTGTGGATAAAGCTGCTGTGAAGAGAGACCAGAGGGCTGCAGCTGAAGCAGAAAGATTACAGAGCCAGATTCAACAGCAGCAGGAAGTGGATTTGGCCACTTTTGCCTCCACACCTTCACAAGATATTTCTTTTGAATCCAGCTCAGGAGAATCAGGAGAGGTAATATTTTTTTTTTCTTATATCTTATCCCATTTTTACCCAAATTTATCCCTACTTTTTGTCCCTATTTCCCCCCCTTTTTTCCCCCATTTTCGCTTTAGTAATTTATTTTTTATTTTCATTTCAGCCATCTGGTGGTGAAGCTGAAAAGTTCAAGCCAAGGAGGCACCCAAGTGGAGGTTACATCTTTTTGAAAACCCCCAGATATGCCATGGAACTGATCAGGGTGATGTTTCTTCCAATCTTGGGGCAAGTCTTGCTAATGCCTTCCTCCTGGACTTACAAGCTCTGGACCTGCTTAAGCCTGGCCTTGATGTGAAA
Organism: Bathynomus jamesi; assembly: GCA_023014485.1. Taxonomy (NCBI): domain Eukaryota; kingdom Metazoa; phylum Arthropoda; class Malacostraca; order Isopoda; family Cirolanidae; genus Bathynomus; species Bathynomus jamesi. Next base: position 124,951 of record JAJOZX010007350.1, on the reverse strand, counting down.
CAGATAATAGGTAAATCGAAAATGGACAGGGAAAAAGCTAGAATGAAAGTGAAAAGTGATGAAAAGCACAGTGAGGGTCTGGAAAAGTTGACAAGGACACTTTGCTGTACAGAGAAGTTAAGGATGAAAATGGGGAGACTAAGCTGAAGAAAGGAAAGGGACAAAAGCACCATTTGACTTTCACAAAGGAACCGGGAACTGAAAGTGGAACATATCTTACTCACAGAGTCATCCCAATTAAAGGTGCGACTGGAGTTCTTCTTGGTGAAGAAGTTGCTAGTGTCTTGGAGGAGTTTAACAGTGTTCATACCCTGAAAGCTGTCCTCCTTGACAGCACAAATACAAACACTGGCTGGGAGAGAGGCCTTGTAACAGCTCTGGAAAATAAAATTGAGCGGAAATTGCACACCATTGGCTGTTCACTCCATCAGAATGAGCTTCCTTTCAGAGCTGTTTTCAAGCATCTTGATGGCAGTACCAAAAGTCCTACTGCTTTCACTGGTCCGCTGGGAAAACTCTGTGAAATTGACTACCAAGATCTGCCACAAGTGGAATTCACCAAACTCAGTGGCCCCCTGGATGACATGGAATTTGCTGAAGAGACACTGAATGATCTCAGTAGTGACCAGAGGCTTCTTCTGGAGTATGTGCTTGGAATTTCCAGGGGCAAAGTCAACCCAAGATTTGCTGCCTGGAAAATTGGACCATTAAACCATGCAAGATGGTTGACTTTGGCAATTAGATTGATGTGTCTGTGGACCAGAGGTGCTTACCCTCCAGAACTACAGTATAAGCTTGACCAGGCCATCAAGTTCATTGTGGAAGTGTGTGCAGTCAGTTGGTTTGAGATCAAAAGGGACAGCAAGTTCCACAATCAGCAGCTGTACATCTTCAACATGATCCAGAGGATCAAGCAGCAGTCTGAAGAAATCCAGGGTGTTGCTTTCAAGAACCTGAAGTACAATGCTTTTGCCTTGCTGCCCGAGAATGTGCTGTACTCCATGATGAAGTCTGACGACTTGGAAGTGAGAGAAGCTGCTCTCAAGAAAATTCTGTCCATCAGGTAAGCATTTATTAATTTTAAAAAATGTGAAAAAAAAATTTGATTATGGGGATTTATTTAATAAAAAAAAGGCCCGAGTTCTATAAATCCCCATAATCGAATTTTTTTTCACATTTCCTTATCCCAATTCCCTCCTTCCCCTCTGATAATGGAAATAATCTTACCTTCTTTCTGAAAAAAAATTCGATTATGGGGATTTATAGAACTCGGGTTTTTTTTTTTTTTTTAATTTAAGTTTAATTTAAATCAGCAATTCTGAGACTAATAGGGATTAAATCTTAAACTGGAATAAAAAATAAATTAATTATTATTCTTTCAGAAGTGGGAAGCCAGCCAAGAAGAGGCTGAAGAAGATCACAGCCATCAACATTGAAGCTACCCACTGGTCAGAACTAATCAACCTTTCTCAAAGTGGCATCTGTGAACCTGCTCTCACAGAAGACTTTTCTGACCAGGAGCTTCAAGAAGCATTGCTGAATGGCACCAAGCTGGAACTGCCTGATCTGCCTTCACATTCTCAGTATTGAAAGGGCCGTGAAGCTGACATCTGAAGCTTCCCATACTGTTTATGGACTCGAATCAAGGCACAAACACATTCTGGCCAAAGCCCAAAGCCGCCAGATGAGGCCTTCCTTTGCTTCTAAGGGCTCTTACAGTGAAAATTATGATGATCTTGGGATCTAAATGTGTCTATTTGACTCCGTACATGTTTTTTTTACTTTTTTTCAATAAAATTGTAACTTTTTTCAGGATTTTTTTATGAAAATAGCATGTTTTTTTTCGGCCGAAAATTGCGAAAATGCGGTATTTTTCGGTAAGATTTTTTGACGATTTTTGAAACCGTTTCCTCAAAAAACGGTTAAAGCTAGGGATCTGAAATATTTTGTCAGTTATTATCATATTAAGCCCCCTGACTATCTCGACTAGTCCAAAGTCGATATCTAAAAAAATGCGGAAAATCAACCTACCTTAATATATATATACCTATGGATCTTTATATACACAATACATATGTGTGTGTGTGCAGTATATTTATATATATATATTGGTAAACTTATTGTTTACCAATAAACCAAGCCTTTTATATATATACACTCATAATCATATATATTTTTTATTTATACGTTTGTGTTTTTGTTTCAGTGTTCCTGTGTGATACTTGTTGAGTTTTGCTGGTACAATGAGCACGCAACGTACAGCCACATTGTCTTTGGTTCTCCACTATCAGAGCTTCCTCTGTCTGAACTTCCAACCCGTATACAAGTTGCAAGACATTTCCTCTTCTTGAAGGAGAACAAGTACACCAGCAACAGGGAGATTCTTCCGGAGGTATGCCAAACACTCATTGACCTTTGGAATCGTGCTAACATTCCATCACAGCCAATCAAGAATGTGAAGACCAAGCTGCTCCGATTGATGGAAAAAGGCTCACAAGCATCGAAGCAAGGCAAGCAGGTCACAAAAACCAAGAAGTTCGAGGAAAGCCTGAATCAATTGTTTGACATAGCTGTCTGCCAATGCGATGATCTGTCTGCATGCCACTGTGAAAAAGAAATGGAAGTTCCACGACGAGAGCATGCCTTTCTGATCGACCAGAGAACCATGCAGATCAGTCAGGTGGATACGAATGTGACTCAGATGATAGAGAGAAGGAAGTCGAGAGAGGATCGAATGCAAGAAAGACAAGAAGAAGAGAATAGAAGAAAAACGGAACGGCAAGAGGTAGCATCCTCTGCAGATGTGGTCGAATCAGTTCAAGCAGAAGCAGACTCCAGTGGTGAAAGTGTTGGTGATGAGTGGATGGGTGATAGTGCCCAGGAGGACAGGAACATCACACCGATTCCCACTGTTGCTTTGAAAGCTGACCGGTATGGTGTATCGAACAGGGCTGCTGCAGCTATCAGCACTGCAACATTAGTTGACTATGGCATCATTAGTTCTGATGATCAGATAAACGTAATTGACCACCACAAAGTATGGAGAGCACGGCAGAAGGTACGGAGAGATCTGAAGGAAGCAGTAACTTACCACGATGTGGAAGTCACTGCTTTATTTTTTGATGGGCGGAAAGGCATGACACTTGTCAAAGAGAAAAAGGGGGAACAAATGGTACAGCACAAAGAAAGTTGAGGACCACTATGTGCTGGTCGGAGAGCCTGGAACCTTCTATCTAAGCCATCTGACACTGGAACGAGGAACTGGCACTGTCATTGCGGATGGACTTCAAAATGCGATGGAAGGAATGGGTATTGCAGACAAGATAATTGCAGTGGGAGCCAACAGCACAGCCACAAACACAGGGCACAGAAGTGGAGCAATACACCTGCTAGAGTGCCGCCTGGGTCGCCCTTTGCACTGGTTCATCTGTAGTCTGCATTTAAATGAACTCCCACTGCGCCACTTGTGCAAGGACCTCATCGGTCCAACAGAATCTGCAACTCAATGGAAAGGACCAATTGGCAAAGCTTTGGCCACATGTGAAAGTTTGCCACTTTCCTCTAGAGGAATTCAATGTATTGCTGATGGCCACACTCTCCCGGATGTTGACCTTACTGAATTGAGTCGTGACCAAGCCTACCTCTACAGAATGATGAAAGCGATAAGGACTGGTGTCATTAATGAAGATCTTCTACGAGAGAAGCCTGGACCAATCTCCCATGCAAGATGGGTTACAACTGCCAGCAGAATTTGTCGGCTATATGTAGCGATGGCGCAGCCAAGTGATGAACTGTATTCACTCACAGTTTGTCGTATGCCACTATAGACTCATGTGGTTTAGCATCAAGTGCCATCCAAGGTGCACAGATGGCCCAAAACATTTTCTGGAGCAAATCAAGCTGCTACGATTACTGCCACCAGCTAGCAAGACTGTCACATGGCCTGTGATCCAAAGAAATGCATATTGGGCTCACCCTGAAAATGTCCTACTGGCAATGCTTGCAGATGCAGATCAAGCAAACCAGAAATTGGCCATCGATGTAATCAAGACCATTCGACGAGCTCCCAAACCTGCTCAACAGCAAGTCAGAGAATTTCGGCCACCAAAGATCAAACAAAGTGCTCAGAATTTGAAAGATTTACTTCCACCAGTGGAGGAGTGCACAATGGAACCACCACTCATGAAGCAGTTCTCTGTCGAACAACTCGATAAGATCACTGAAGAGCCCCTTGTTGTCCGGATACCATGTCACTCCCAAGGTGTAGAACGCTGTGTTAGGATGGTAACTGAAACGTCTGGGGCAGTGTATGGAAAGAATTCAAGAGATGGTTACATTAGAGCAGTACTTAAATCCCGTGACTTTATGCCGTCATTCAAAACTAAACAAGATTTTAATGTATCATTTACCAAATAAAACTATCTAGTCTACCTACCTACCTACCTACCTACCTACAGTGTATATGTTTATTCCAAAAATAAATTTTTCTATTTTTCCTGAAAAGCAGTACATTGTAAGGGGGTCAAATGATAGCTCAAACCCTAGGAAAGCAAGTGTCCAAAAGTTATGGGTAACTAGCAATTTTCACGATTTTCACATGCGAAAAAGGAAGTGTTGCCCTTGTCACAAATTTTTTTTTTCATTTTTGAATTTAGGGAGGTCAATTGTATAAAACCTGAAATGTGCCTCTTGATCCGTTACACTTTGCCCAATGACGCTACACGCTACTATACAGCTTTCCGTAAGATCCGACTACCCCACCAATGAAGACTCTGATAAATAGTTGAATTCTGAACCTTCAGATTAACAGCCGGACGCTTTGCCATTAGGCTACCCTGATATTCTGAGAAATATTTGGGTTGGGGTAGGCTTTGTGACAAGTTTGCGTGGTGTTTCTAGGCTATCTGACTTACCCAGCGTAATGAAATTTAAGATTTATCTCTTCAGAAATGTTCGAACACCAGCAAAATAGCGATTTATGTTGTTTTCTGTCTTTCCACTAACACAATTCGATTAAGGAATAACAAGAGATTTGTTCCACTGTATATTGAATGCGATAAATGAACATAGCCTATATAGGTGAAGGTTTTTAAATTACAGAAAACGAGAATAGGTTTAATGCGATATAATGGAGGTCCGGTGGCAGTGTTTCCGAGAATCTATTACAATCCGCATTCCGATGGGAATTTAATCTAACTATGGTTACAATTTTTAAGAGACCCAAATTCTGTAACCTATAACGAACCGATTTCAAATTTAGCTTTTGGATACAAGGGTCTCTGTTAGTATCTCGCTGGAGGGTCTTTCCACTAATAATATACAGGGTGTCCGAGAATTATCTGTACAATTTTTGGCTGTTATTAAAAGTCAACCATGAAGTGTAGAAATTCCAGTGTTGTCCCATTTTACAGAGAATCTCATTAAGTTTTTTCTGATACCAAGTTTTGACAAGTTTTTTAGAAATTCCAGTGTGTCCGAACATTATCTGTACAATTTCATCTTTTAATAAAATTCTTGATAACACACGTAAAATTCTTAAACAAGATTATTTAGAATCTGTATTTTCAAAAGTTTCTTTTATTAAAGTAACGTTGTTACAAACATTCGATATGTGCACCATTAGTGATTCGCAAAACATCCAATCGATACTCCAAATGTTGCCATGTACGCTGCAGCATATCCACATCAATTGGCTCAATAGCAGCTGTGATTCTTGCTTTTAAATCATCAATGTCTGTCACCCGCGTACATTTCTAAAAAACTTGTCAAAACGTGGTATCAGTAAAAACTTAATGAGATTCTCTGTAAAATGGGACAACACTGGAATTTCTACACTTCATGGTTGACTTTTAATAACAGCCAAAAATTGTACAGATAATTCTCGGACACTCTATCTATATATCTCTATCTATATATCTCTATCTATATATCTCTATCTATATATCTCTATCTATATATCTCTATCTATATATCTCTATCTATATATCTCTATCTATATATCTCTATCTATATATCTCTATCTATATATCTCTATCTATATATCTCTATCTATATAACACAGACCGTGCATGGAACAAGGAACTCTTCTGGGATAATTAAATCCACTATAGTCCGAATAAGTAATGGTAAATGACAAATACCATAGTTTTTCTTTTTCATGATGCAAGCCCGACGTGGGCAACGGGTCTCTCGCAAAGAGGTCCCATAAATATAGCTTCCCTCACCAGCTATCTGCAAAGCAGACAGGATCCAGCTTTGGGACATGGATCTAGGGTTTAAAGCAGCCTAGCCCCACTACATTTAGAACCTCAATATAAGTAAAAGACTCGTTGCATTCACGTCGGATTGAATAAATCAAAGAAAGGGGGGTAACTATTATATTTTTAGCCAAAACCAAAACTTAAACCTCAACTGGCAGAATTGAGCGTCCACTTTTCAAGGCACATAACATGTCCGTTTCATGATGGGAATGAACTCAGAATGGTTCCCTGAATTTTTTATGATACACACAGACCGTGCATGGAACAAGGAACTCTTCTGGGATAATTAAATCCACTATAGTCCACTATATCCCAGAAGAGTTCCTTGTTCCATGCACGGTCTGTGTGTATCATAAAAAACTCAGAATGAGTTCATTCCCATCATGAAACGGACATGTTATGTGCCTTGAAAAGTGGACGCTCAATTCTGCCAGTTGAGGTTTAAGTTTTGGTTTTGGCTAAAAATATAATAGTTACCCCTTTTTCTTTGATTTATTCAATCCGACGTGAATGCAACGAGTCTTTTACTTATATTGAGGTTCTAAATGTAGTGGGGCTAGGCTGATTTAAACCCTAGATCCATGTCCCAAAGCTGGATCCTGTCTGCTTTGCAGATAGCTGGTGAGGGAAGCTATATTTATGGGACCTCTTTGCGAGAGACCCGTTGCCCACGTCGGGCTTGCATCATGAAAAAGAAAAACTATGGTATTTGTCATTTACCATTACTTATTCGGACTATAGTGGATTTAATTATCCCAGAAGAGTTCCTTGTTCCATGCACGGTCTGTGTATCATAAAAAACTCAGGGAACCATTCTGAGTTCATTCCCATATATATATATATATCTATCAGAGCTGGGCACTTCCGCAAACACTTCCGCAAACCGCAAATTCCGCAAGTATATTTTTCGTTTGCGGATTTGCGTTTGCGGCAAAGTCATCGCAAATTAGTGAATTTGCGTTGCGGAACTAAGACCGCAAACGCAAATCTTTCCGAAAATTTCCCACGTGGCCACTGGCCAAGCCCGCTAGTGCTGTGACGCTGCTGTCACTGGCCGCCAACGTGTCTAAGTCTCAAAATTTATGAAATTCAAATGATTAAACTTATTATTTAATTTATTTACTATTTACTTGCAGGAGGTGTTTTTGTTAAATATAATATATCAATATATGTAGTATTTTTATTTCTTCTACAATAGTGATTTATTGTAATAAATTATTTAGCCTTGTTTTTAATAAAAACAAGGCTAAAACATTAAACATTAAAAAGATATAAAAACTTTTTATACCTCTTTAATGTTTTGGATACTTTTTATAGTTAAAATTGCGATTGCGGAATTTGCGGTTTGCGGAAGTGCCCAGCACTGTAAAAATTGGAAATATGGTTTGCGTTTGCGGATTTGCGTTTGCGGCACCAAAAATGGCAAGCAGTTTGCGGATTTGCGGTTGCGGTTGCGGAAGGTAAGGTTTGAGTTTGCGGATTTGCGATTGCGGAAGTGATTTTGAGTTTGCGGTGCCCAGCTCTGATATATATATATATATATATATATATATATATATATATATAATGTTATAATGTTTCAGACCAACAAAGACCCTAGGATCCATTCATGGCTGCTCTACCTAACTGTGTTCGTAATCGTGTATTGTGTATGTCCTCCGTGGTGGCGGAGGGGACCTACAATTTTACGTGGGTTCCGAACCACAAGAACATAAGAAATTTATGTAAAAACTGCCGGTAAATTGGCAACGACCAATTCTTACGAAACTAAATACTTATCAACTTAAAACTAATTAATTATCGATTTAAAACTAAAGATAGAATCTCTGGATCCAGAGGATCAAGTCATAATAGACTACTATCCACAAATATGTTACACTCTATATCTATTTATAACGGACATGCAAATATATCAGATCCAAAGAATCCAGTCAATTTCATTACGGTATCCATCAAGTCACGGTCCATATCGATTGCGGACCAAGTCAAAATTTACAATCATATACATTACAATATATACACTTACGAGAAAAAGTGTAGGTGTGGCTGTAAAGACTGTACAGTAATGTAGAAATGTGTGTGCACCCATTTTGGGTCTCCCATTTAAAGGTGTTTGTGGGGCAAGTGAAGATCATGAGTTTTTCAATACCTCACAGTACTATGGGGGGCACCGCTCGGCAGAGGAATCTCTTTAAATGGGGTGTGTAAGGACAGGGAGTATCCCCTAACCCAAGACGCTGCCTCCCTATATCCTACAACACTTGTGTTGAGCTGTGGGATCTATCCCCAGAAAGCCTTGATTTTACTACCTTAAACTATACCCTTTCTATCAACATATGCGTCTAATCGATTTTTAAACATGTTTATAGACGTGCTACTAATTACTTCTACCGGCAAACTATTCCAGCTATTTACTATTCTATGCGTAAAAAAGTTTTTCGCAACTGCTGTCTCGAACCTTCTACTTGTCAACTTACACCCGTTATTTCTAGTCCTATTATATTGAGATATTTCGAAAAAGCTATCTCTATCTACGTTATCGAACCCATTCATAATTTTGAAAACCTGGATTAGATCACCCCTTAACCTCCTAGTCTCGAGTGTTGTCAATTTTAACTCTAAGCCTATCCTCGTACGACTTTGACCTAAGCGACGGAATCATCTTAGTTGCTCGTGTTTGAACTCTTTCGATTTTGTCTATATCTTTGCGCATATGCGGATTCCAAAATTGGACCGCGTACTCCAAATGGGGTCTAACTAATGATTTATAAAGTGGAACTATAATATCGCGCGATTTGTACTCAAAATTTCGAGCTATAAAACCTAACACTTTGTTCGCCTTATTGACCGCTGCTGTACTTTGTTTCGCTACTTTTAAATCACTAGTGACTATAACTCCTAAATCTTTTTCCCGCTCTACGCTTGTTAAATCTTTCCCTGACATACTATACGCAAAATTACCGTTACGCGAACCTATATGCAAAATTTTGCACTTATCCACGTTAAATCTCATTTGCCATGTGACTGACCAATCAACGATTTTATTCAGATCTTCCTGGATTTTACCTCTATCTTCGTCATTAATCGCCCTACCACCCAGCTTCGTGTCATCCGCAAACTTTGAAACTGTACTGACTAGGCCGACATCTAAATCGTTAATATATATAAGAAAAAGCAAGGGGCCCAATACAGAACCCTGAGGAACGCCACTCGCTACATTAGCCCAACACGACTCCGCTCCATCAACGACCACCCTCTGTTTCCTGCCTCGCAACCACTCTTCTAGCCAATTTATTACTACACCCCTGATATATATATATATATAAAGAAATAATATCGGATTTAAAGTGTACAAATATTTTCCTCCGATTGGTCAGTCTTTGAAATGAAACGAAACATGGTCCCTGATTGGACAATTCACAATCTTTTACCTATGCAGTAGTTGCCAACCTTTTCTGGTTCAAGCCTCAAGGCACCCCAGTGCCATCTATTTCCTTTCGCGGAACCCCTGAGAATTTTGCCTTCTTTAACAGCAACTTTGAGGTTTTGCTTCCCCAACTTCTTAACATCCATTTCTCCCTTGTGCACCACGTAACTTGAAACTGAGCCTATATATCATAGTTTCTTTATGGACGTATAAATATGCGAATATTTTTGGTTTCATTTGAAATTTGCACATGTTCACTAACTTTTGAATTACTTATTTTTGTGGTTTTCATGAAATTTCACAGTACCCTAGTTGGGAACCATTGCTCTACCCTATCACGATCTGAATACATATTAGGGAGGGATGTACAGGCCCTGCCTCCGGAAGCGAAAGCTTCTGTAAAAGTGACAAAACATTGTCGGACGTCATTCCACTACTATACTCCGTAAATTGTGTAGACACAATAGTGTTCCTTCTATCTCACCGGAGAGATAATTCGGCTGACGTTCACCATTCTTAACAGAAACACAGAAACGTAAAAGCTGTTACAAATTTTTTTTAAAGTTCGGCAACCATAAGACAATTTTATAAATTTTCTTAAAATAAACGTGTGTACTACATTACTTTATACAAAGTAATGTAGGGTATCGAGACCAGGTCTCGAGTCCTACATCACTGGCCTTCATATAAATACTGAGGAGACCTACGACCCACAGCTTAACGTGGGATCCGAACCACATAATCTGGACGCGGAGGACGGTCTCCCGTCGATGTGTCAAAAGGCGACGGAAGAAAAGAAAAATTAAATAGAAGAGAAGATAAAGAAGGACAAAGGAACAAAAAGACGAAAACGTTGAGTAGAAAATGACAGATGTCCGGGCTCAGTCAGACGCGCGCAGACATGAAGAGCAAGCTCCTCTTTGCAACTGTGGGGGTTCTAAGTCCCAAAAGGAGACCAACAAGCCTGCTAATAGGGTAACAGCAGATGCCAACGTCGTAAAAGGTAACTGTACCCTCTCGCTGGAGGGAAGACTAATAAATAATGAGGGGACCAGAAACAAGCGCTCGCGCCCGTTGCTCTAATTCCTATATTATTATTACTAGCATCATCGGAATTCGAACCCCTGACCTCAGTGTCTTCACTTCACTTAGAGAGAAACGGTATTACTCACACAGCTACTGGCACTGGCACTGGCACTGGATGGAAGAAAAAGACCGAGGCTAAGTACAAAAAACCAGAACAATTATCCAAAGCGATAATGGATAATAGAATTATTCAAGATTTTTATACGAAAGAAATAACATTTTACGGCGATAAGCAACATCGGTTACTTTTTCAATTCTCTTACACTGTTCATGACAGAAACGCACGTGTTGATTCCATAATTATGTTAATCAATGTAAACACACGTCGTCAGACAAAATATTTGTAATTAATTGGTTGTTGTAAACTGATTTTTTTTCAATGATAAAAACTCCTGGAAAAGTTTTTATAAGTTACAGAAATTACGAGTACAGTATAATGCAATATATATATATACACACACAGTATATTATACAATATTCGCAGTGCATAATAATGGGGGACTTTAATGCCGACGTGGAATCAGAATTTTAAGTAGAATTGAGTACCATATAAGAGTCTGCTAAATTAAGCATAAGTAATGTAGAATTTCTTCGTACAAATACCAATACTTTCACATATATCAGCGATATGAATGGAGGTACTAGATGGATTAATCACTGTCTCATTAGTAATAATTTAACAAAATATATTGTCACTGTTCATATTTTGCACGATTTCTTTCTCTCAGATCATAGACCATTGAAACTAGTAATTAATTGTACCAACTTAAATAAAACGCGTCATAATAAACTCTTCAGGCAGAAGTGAACGTGTCGACTGGCCTAAGTTCAATATGCAACAAAAAATATCATAGAATACAAAGATAGGACAGAGCACCTTTTGAATAATTTAGAATTATTGCATCTTGACTGTAGTAATTCCTGTTCAAATGACTCTCACTTTAAACTTGTTGATAGGTATTATAATCAGGGCCGCCGAGAGGGTGGGGAAGCCGGGTTAAATCCCCGGGGTCCGGACCTTTAGGGAGCCCGGAAAAAGGGGGGATAAAATCTATAAATATTAATAAAGCAATTGATTAAATAACAGAGGAACTATAATTAATTAACATACATTTTATAGAGATTATCATAGTCAAACTGAAACGGATAAAATATTATCTGCGGTCCACCAATGCCCAAGACCGAGTGACAGATCTGGGAACCACTGTAATTGAAAGCCAGTTAGCCCGTACTTTAAATTTCATCAGAATCATTTACCACTTTGCTAGAGAGAAGGCAAAGAAAGTACGCTTCTAATATGAAAATCTTGTAGTAAACAATTGTCTTGCCTGCATGGACTGGTAATGCATTTGTAAATTGTATGGTGATAGAATTAATATAATTCATTCGAAAAATAAAATGGTCATTTTCTTCCGAGTTGTTTATTCATACTGTATGTTTTGAATAGTGACTTGGACATATAAAATAATCAGTTTGTTTATGATGTACAAAAAAAAACATTAATAATAAAATACTGAGTAAACAGGGGGGCCCATATACTAATCCTCAGGGTTGGCAAAAACCTGGGCTTTTCACCAAAAGCCCAGCCCATGGGTTTTTGGCGGGTTTTGGGTTTCATAATTTAAATTAAAGTTATAGCTATGATTTTTAGAATTTATATATTTTGTTTCAGTTTTAAGGTCACTTTCAACTGAAGAAGATAGCAGTGTGCTGTTGAAACGTATTGTGTTTTCATTTAACATAAAGTGTGGCTTTTGTTCTATTTTGAATCAACACGGTAGCGTGTTTTTCTGAATTTTTATTGCAATGTGTTTACAGGCCTGGACAGTAGACATTATTCTTATTTTTTAACATCTTTTTTTCAGAGATCAATTTTAATTAATTAATATCTATTTAATAATGTCTAAAGTTAGACCTGCAGATACTGGTGGCCGACTTAAAGCTGCTAAGTGGGATGAAGTAAAAATGCTGAGTGACCAACCAAATAGAGTTCGGTGCAAACACTGCAGATGTGTATTTTCGAAAAAAACAGAATGAGTGAAACATCACTTAAATCGATGCAATAAAAAATGGGTACAGGCTCGTGATGATGAAGCGGATGAGCTTACAAATACAGCTACATCAGCAACTCCTCCTCCTCCTCCTCCTCGACATGGCAGTTTTGAGAGTAGACCCTCTTCGAGCAAATCATATGAAAGCCTGGTTCATGATGACACTACAATTCACAGTAGTGAGACTTCATTCACTTCAACCACTTCTGAATCTTCCATACCATTTTTTCATTCTACTCCAGCCAAGAAAACGCAAGGTCAGATAATGCCATATGTGGTTAGAACAACTGTAGATCAAAAAGAACAACTAGATATTGCAAATGGCCAGATTTTTCTTTTCAGCAAATATTCCATTTTAGTTGTAGAGAATAAAGAATTTATTAAATGGGTCCAAAATTTAAGACCAGGCTATTCATTCATAATTATTCATAAGAATTCATAAGTATTTAAGATCAAGTAATACGTGTGAATATATATATATATATATATATATATATATATATATATATATATATATATATATATATATATACACCTTTATTTAGCATTCATTAGTTTTACTGTACTCTATTTTTATCTGTAGTCTGGACACCATTTAAAAGGCCAATAAAACTTTTCAATTTTTCATAATCTTTATTTACACATTGCATAATTTAAGAATTGTTTTATAAATCAGCTTCCTTGAAATAATCAACATGCCAAAGCATTCTAATTAGCTACAATTGAACAATGTAGCAATCAGAAAAATTTCAATTATTTTAAAATAAACATTTCAGACCAAAAACACAAAAACCCACTAAAAATTCCAGTGGGTCTTGGGTTGGGTTTTTGGGTGCCAACCCTGCCAATCCTTCCCCGGGGCAGCTCTCGCCGGCCCTGATTATAATGATATAACATTTATACTAAAGGAAGTAGGAAGGCCTTCGATTAAATCGTACAATTGTCATACTAAAATTATTCCTGGATGGAATGATTTTATACCCCCCAACTTAAAAAGGGAATCAAAGGATGCTTACGATATATGGCGTCTCTTTGGTCGTCCGAAAATAGGAGCACCTTACATGAATACGAGTAGAAGTAGGGTTCACTATAAAGCATTCATAAGACGATGTAAACAGGAACAAGACTCCATTCCAGCTTCAAAAGCTTACGAAACTAATTTAACCCTTTAGGGCACAGTGTTAACGTTACTGATCTTGTTCTGGCTAACGTCAGACGATTTTATTCAGTCTCGGAAAAGACCCCTGTGTAGTAAGGGTTAAATAATAATAAGTAACAAATTCTGGAAATTTGTCAAGAAAGAAACTGGTGCTAAGAATACCATCCCATCATGATGGAGTGTCTGGGGAAGTAGAAATAGCTAACGAAGTGCTCAGACATCCTTAATTAACAGCGTAGGGAGAGTTAATTTTAATGTAGGTTACAACAAAGTATACTAATAATGTGATCAGTCTTCATATCTCATTACTGTTCTCGGCCATGCTTGCTCACAGTTATATTCCTGCAGAGTTTATGAGGGTTTATATCATACCCCTTGTCATAAATAAATATGGGAACATTCTATCCAACAATAACTACAGGCCTATTGCCATTGCTGTTGCCTCCTACTTCTCAAAATTACTTGAGAAACTTTTGCTATGTCACCCAAATGATTTTTATGGACATCTAATCAGTTTGGTTTTGAAAGGTCCCATTCAACTGACCTGTGTATAGGTTTTGAGAGAGATTGTACTTAGATATACTGTGAGTAATTCAACTATTTAGAGTTGTTTTTGGATATAAGCAAAGCATATGATAGAGTGAATCGCAATATTCTATTGAAAAATTTAGAAGACAGGAATGTTCCACTATGTCCTAAATTTATTGAAATTTTGGTACTCACACCAAACTTTACTGTTAGCAGGGGCAATGTACTGTCCAAATGTTTTTGTTCCTCATGCGGAGTTAGACAAAGCTCCTTACTCTCTCCTCTGCTGTTTAACATACGAGTATATATTGATGGATTAATCGCCTCTCTTAATGAGGCAAGAGTGGGATGCTGTATAGATGACATGATGATGAATAACTTGGTCTATGTCGATGATATGGTATTAATAAACTCTTCGGTGAAAAGTCTGGATCATCTCATCAAATTTTGTGAATCCTATTCACAGAACCATTACATTAATTTTAATGTTACTAAAACTAAGGTTATGCAATTCCATCCTAAAAACTCAAACCAGACAGCTAATATTATTTTCAAAATGGGAGACAAACCAATAGAGCAGGTACAAGAATTTAAGTACCTGGGTCAAAATATCACCAGCAACTTGAGTGACGACTCGGACAACGAAACAATATCGAAGTTACTGTGATCAGACAAACATGAATATAAAGACATTAAAATTCTGTACGAGTGAAACTAAAGACACTTTTTCGTACTTTCTGCAGTAATATTTATGGGCTGCAACTTTGGGTTAAATATAAAAAAGGCTTCAGTAGAACCCTCAATTCGCTTTACGAAAGATCCTACACTATAGACTGCTGCGTAAGTTACCTCCTAAATGTTCACTAACCGCAAGTTCCGACCTCCCTGAGGTAACAAGACGTGATCAATACAACCTGATGCGAAAAATTAAAAACGCAGACAATCCAATTGTCCAAGCTATTCATCAGTCCTGCTTTATGTCTTCTAGCCTGTGGATCTCTTGGTATGAAAGTGTTTGTCTATAGCTCCACTTAACTCCTGTATTAGCCATTCTGTTACATGTACTTTTTATTAAGATGTTATTACTAATTCTATTATTTCTCGTTTCTTTACGTGTATTATTGTTATTTCTTTATTACCACAGACCTTTTTTGTTTTTGTTTTTCAAATTTATGGTTTAATTACTTGTATCGTTGATTACCTTGATGGATACCGTACCTTTTTTTAGGGGGGAGGGACCTGTATCCTGCAAATAAACATTATCATTACCATATACTGTATATGTCGGTATTGTGTCTTAGCTGTGGGTAGTTTTTATTATTAGGCCTACTTGTTTTAGTTCGCGTCTTATTTTTATTTCTCTTAGTCAATTTTTGTTTTGAAACTTTATTATTGTTTCAATTATCTTCTCGTTTATTACCTTCAAGAATATTGTACTAGGGGCACTCAACATATTTTGCCTTTGCCTCCACCCTTTTTTCTTGGCTAAATAATAGGTCATGGGGCTCAAATGTCTTTTGGGCCGTAAGTTTGAACTTTCTGCTCTTCACATAACCAGATTTTTCCAGTTTGAACCTCCCCTACTCGTATAAAACCGCTTTTAAACGCCCTCGTACAAAAACCGATGGTTAACGCAGTTTCGAAAATGGCGTCTGACAGTGGTGTGCGTCGTAAACAGAGCTGTTATCGAGTTCTTAACCGCAGAGAAGGAAATAGTTGGAAATATTCACAAACGTCTACAAAACGTTTACGGAGATGCTGTTGTTGATCGAAGCACAGTTGGACGCTGATCTAAACGTGAGAGATCATCGGAGAGAGGGAGAGCCAGCCTCGATGATGAGCCACGCAGCGGTCGCCCGGCCTCGGCTGTGACATCTCACACTGTGTAACGTGCTAACAGCATCATTCGATCAAATCGGCGCGTCACATACAAGGAGCTATCACTGGAGCTAGGAATTAGTGAAGGAAGTGTAATACGATAATTCAGCAACTGGGATACTCAAAAGTGTGTTCACGGTTTGTTCCTCGCCAACTGACTGAAGATCACAAAGCCCAAAGAAAAGAAATTGCTTCCGAGTCGTTCGTTCGATACGAGACAGAAGGGGATGACTTCCTTTCACGAATTGTAACTGGGGATGAGACTTGGGTACACCACTTTGAACCTGAAACAAAACGCCAATCCATGGAGTGGCATCACGCAGACTTCCCACGCAAGAAAACGTTCAAAATGGCTCCCTCTGCAGGAAAGGTTATAGCCACCATCTTCTGGGACATGAAAGGGGTGATTCTGGTGGACATTATGAAGGAAGGACAAACAATCAACTCAAAGGCATATTGCTACCCTACAGCGACTCCAGAAACGTATAAAGCGAGTTCGACAGGAGAGAAAACTGGAAGACGTCCTTCTTTTGCACGATAACGCAAGACCACACAAGTTTGCAAACAAGAGAGGCCATCACAAAAATGCACTCGATTGCGTTACCCCACCCTCTATACAGCCCAGATGTGGCACCTTCAGACTTCCATTCGTTTGGGCCAATGAAGGATGCTATTCGTGGAAGAAAGTTTCAGAGTGACGATAAGGTTGTTGAGGAGGTTAAGAGGTGGCTCCAGCGGAACCCAGCGGACTTTTACCAGCAAGGAATAAAGACCCTCGTTTCGAGGTGGAAGAAAGCCGTAGAAAAGGATGGAGACAATGTGGAAAAATAAAAACTTGTAAAAAAAGTATGTAACTATTTGCGTACAAAATTTCTGCAACTTACAAGGAAACTTGGAAAGAAAAAAAAGGTGGGGCAAAATATATTGAGTGGCCCTCGTACTATTTAATGAGATTTATATCATGCCAATAAAGCTTATCATGATCATATATATATATATATATATATATATATATATATATATATATATTTTAGGGTGGCGCAAAAGTCGCGTATCATAGGAATTTTCAGTGTTGACAATAATATATATATTTTTTTTTTCGTTTAGGTAGGGGATGGCTGCGGAATTCACAATGGTTTTGATGTATGGAATACCAGGTACAACAAATCGATGAATCGGTACAGAATTCTGTACCGATTCATCGATCTGTACCGATTCATCACAGGTCTATTGTTAATTTCGCGGCCATCCCCTACCTAAAAGAAAAAAAATATATATTATAGTCAACACTGAAAATTCCGTGCGATGATTCCTCATTTCACGAAGGTGAAACTTGTCGCCCCTCCTCTCCTATATATATTTTAAATTTACACTACCCTTAAATAAAAGTAAATAATTGCAAGTCCGCCACTATTAACTGAAAATTAAAATAGACACTAAAATAATTTTGGTGTCCCGCAATAGTGACCTTATCAGATGAATGGTAAACTTTATTTCTTCGGATTACTTATGATAAAATAATGTTGGCCACGTTACGAAAGTAACTTGTATTTCAATGTATTTTTTTTAAATAATTTTAGAGTGTTATAAAAGGGTGCTCTTCCAATACGTGCTCTACCGTAAAATTTACATTCCAATATGTGCTAACTAACGAAAATATCACGACCTAACCTAACCAATCGTTAGGTCAATTGTACGCCCTTGACGATTGGTTAGGTTAGGTCGTGATATTTTCGTTAGTTAGCACATATTGGAATGTAAATTTTACGGTAGAGCACGTATTGGAAGAGCACCTATAAAAGTACTTTAGTTTTAGGTCTAAAAATTTTGAAATTCTAACATAGTGCCGTACTTACTCACTATTTTTAGCTAAATTTTCACTTGTATACGGTGGTGTGTATGAAACCCGTCGCGGAAATCCGAATTAATTTTAGTTTAATTTGATGGGTTCGGATGTAGTTAACTTTTAGTTCGATTACTAAGTAATTAACGGCCCGTCTGAATTGGCTAATGGAAGTACCATGAAAATCGGATTGACCCGCGCGTGTTACTATAAATGTAACTGAACTGAGCCGCATCATGGCCGACATCGTAACACCGTTTCCCGTCGATCAGCGAAGTTGAGACACATTTCGTCTGGGTGGTAGTTGGATGGAAGGCCGTCCTCCTCGTTCAGATTATGTAGCGACCCGTAGTTTGGATCCAACGTAAAGCCGTAGGTCCCCTCCGTCGCGCGACAGACGTCGCGAAGGAAGTTAAACGTTTCAATCAACGAACCGCGTGACTAAACTTCCAGCGCGACTTAAAATGGAACCCTTTATCGGGCAGTGCGACTTTACTAATTTTGTTCTAGCTAACGCCAGACGATTTTTTTCAAAGTCACACTGCGCGATAAAGGGGTTAAAAAGGCTTCTTCAGCCAAAGTTGAATGAAAACTGGAATTGTAAATTCATTCAGTGTCTCCCACACCCAAAACGAAATGAAAAGCAGTTCTTTTAAATAACAATAAGTATATTATCTTTACGTTAAAAAGAAAAAGGTTTATAATTTTCTCTTCTCACTCGAGTGTAAAACCAAATTTTAAACAGGTTTAGTTGTGGTCTGATTGTAAATTAACGTCGTGAAATTGATGTTTGCAGCTGTTCTTGACCGACTTTTTATGGCTCACTTTTTATTATTTTAATAAATAACATGTTCCTTCACTATTTCATCTTTGATACTTATTACACACACACACAACGTGCGCATCTCCGCATAAGTGAGGGACCGACTTTTTTAAATTCATATATCTAAAAAACTAATTAACTAAACTTAATTTAACTTAACCTTGGCGCCATCGGACCGAGAAGGGCGTCATAAATGATTCGGGCGCAAATGAGGGCTCGGAGAGTGTTTGCTGTTAAGTTGTTAAATAGTGAGATACTCGTTAATCTAACCTTACCTGACCTAATCAGGACTAACATCTTTTTTCCGACAATAAAAAAAACAAAGATTTATTATATATATATATATATATATATTTATATTTTCCCAATGTTCCCAGGTACCAAAAGTCCTACCTCGTAAAAAATTACCCCACTATACCTGTGATTTATCACTCAACTTCACTTATGCCCAGTTATCTACGCGAGCACACACACACACACACGCGCGCACATCAAAATATCAGAATATCTAGTCGAAATATTACAAAGGTATTAAAATACAATGAAACTTGTTTAATCAATCAGGTATTTCCTTTACACTACCATTAGACCCCAAGTTTCAATAATTTTTAATCTACGTACAATTAATTATTTATGACTTTTAATAATAGTACTTACACCCTAAATTAATAGAATATCTTGTTAACACACGCGCACAAATGAGGCACTCCGGACCACAACCTGCCAAGCGCCAGTGGGACCAGAATAGAGTTATTTATACCACTATATTCCCCCACCCTTCCTCTATCTCGTAGGTGAGTCAGGGAGCAGATTGTGGACTTGTACGTATGATCGAAATCAATCAAATATGGTTATTGGTTGAAAAGTTATCGCATTTTGAAAGTTGACAAACTTTAACTGCATTTTTCTCAATTTTTAAATTTTGGCGCTTGGCAGCTTGTGGTCCGGAGCGCCTCAAATATTAAAAATATACCAAAAAATACAATATAACTTGGTTGATAATTCACAGTTTTCATACACTACGCTTTAAAACTCAACTTTCCATAATTTTCAGTTTGCGATACTATTAAATATTTCAAAATTTTAATATTGGTTTTTAATCCTAAATGAGTAGAATATTTAGTCAAAATATACGCTTAAATATTTAAAAAGTACCAAAATTACAATGAAATTTGTGAACAAATAATTTCCATTCAACTTTACCTTCAAATTCAACTTTCCATAATTTCCAATCCACGGTACCTAGCAATTATTTCCAACTTTTAATAATGGTATTTACATCATAAATTAATCAAAAAACTAGTAAAAATACGCCCAGAAATAACAAAAAAAAAAAAGGTACCAAAATTAATCCAAATTGGTGAATACATTGTATTTTCATTCTCAAATTTTCAGATTTACATTCAAATAACTTTCAATCTACGGTACCATGAATTATTTTTAACTTTGAATAATGGTCATTACATCCTTAGTAAGAGAATATCAACTCAAAATATGGCCAGAGATATTAAAATAGTAAAAATACAATCAAACTTGACTAATAAATCGGGCGTTACTTTACCATCGAAGTCAACTTTCAATAGTTTGATATCTACCTAACCATTAATTATTGTTAACTTTTAATAATGTTATTTACATCCTTAATTGTTGACAGGATGTATGGTAAAAAAAATAGACGCAGAAATGTTAAAAAGTATTAAAAATAGTTTGGTTGTTAGTGAATTTATGACCACTTTTTTAATATGTCGTTTTTAGTCTAATATTAGTTTTATTTAAATTTGTTTATGACCCTATCTGCGATATAAGGGTCATTTTTGCAGGAACAAAGGTTATATCGTTATACGCATTATTAACCCCTCTAAATGTTGTGATTTTCTTTGGGAAACTTTGGTTTATCGTGAAGTGATGCTATTTTTCAATATATCGATTTTAGTCGAATATTTGTTTTGAATTTGAATCCGTTTATATCTGGGATATAAGGAACATTTCTGCATGAACGAGGGGGGGTACATCACTGTACGCACCATTACTCATTCTAAGCGTTGTGGTGATCATGGTTTGCATTGAAACTGCGGTTGTGAATTTATGCATGCCCATTTTTTTAGTACAGTATATCGATTTTCGTTGTTTATTTATTTTGAATTTGACTCTGTTGCGCGCGTACGCGCACGTACACACACATTTTACATATAATTATACGCACATCCACCCAATAAAAAAATGTTTAGCATCAATAACTACAAAAACTTTTAGAGGGAAATTTGGTTTGTATAACCTTTAACTGGTCCACATCTTTAACCTTTATCTAAAAGATAAATTTGGATCAAAACCTTACAAGTTAATAATGATTTTTGTAACTTTTTGTTGCTTTGTATCATTGAAAGTTATAAATGAAGTCTGTACAGTTTCAAAAAGATTTCGATAAGGTTCGGATGAAGGAAGTTTCCATTCACTGACGCAATTAAAAATTATTTTTGCGACATTTTACTTTCCCCCAATTCGCCTTTATATGCAAAAAACAACAACTTTAAATCAAGTTATAAGTTATGAAAAAAAATAATTAAAAAATTTGTTAAATAAATTTTATAAATTCTAATTTTTTTTTACTCCACTATAAACAAAATAAATTAAGAATTATCCCCATAGGGTGTTTCAACACCCCTAAAATATTAAAATCTCGTCATCTAGAGATGGCAACACTGACGCCTTTCCTCTTTCTGGTAGCTTCCTGAATCTGGCCAGAGTAAAAAATAAAAATAAAAAAATAATAAAAATAAAAAAAAATAATAAAAAACATTTTTCATTTAGGGTGTCTGGACACCCCATGGTATTAACGATTTTTCAACTCGGAACGGTATTAAAGTAAGGTTAAACGTTAAACAATACAAATAAATCAAGAAATATATAATATATTTTGGGTTTAAATATTTTTATCCAATGGGAATTATTATTAATTGATTAGTTTCAGAATTGGCGTATATTTTCAACAATAAGGATATAGTTCCATAAATAGCTACATTTCGAGTTGCGATTTTCGGGATATTTCACACGAGGTAAACACGTTTCAGATACCATACAGTATATATGCTACAACTCAGAATGGTCCCCTGAGAAACTTTTATGTTACACACAGACCACCGTGCGGGGAACAAGGAATTCTTCTGGGAAAATTAAATCCACTATAGTTCGAATAAGTAATGGTAAATGACAAATACTATATAGTATATACTTTTTCTTTTTCATGCTGGAAGCTCAACGTCAGCAACCGGTCACTAGCTATCTGCAGATAGCTGGTGAGGGAAGCTATATATTTTGGGGTCTCTTTGCTAGTGACCCGTTGCCCACGTTGGGCTTCCATCATGGAAAAGAAAAACTATAGTATTTGTCATTACCTATTGGGACTACAGTGGATTTAATTTTCCCATAGTAGTTCCTTGTTCCATGCACGGTCTGTGTGTAACATATACATACATACATAACGCTATACTAAACATTTTCTAAACTTCTGACTCACTAACAATGAATATATTTCTCACCTGACGCTAACCCCGTGTATAACGTTGCGAACATTGAAAGAATTCAGACTCATTGGGTCTAAACGTTGTATTTCAACGTTGTCATTGTGCTCTTTCCAGGCCACAACGCGAAGAAACCACCGTAGAAAATTTTAGTTCAATACTCGTGGGTCATTTATCGATAATATGTCGATACAGCAGCTCCGCCAGTATTTATGAGAGCAAACACAATAACTGACAGCAGCATTGAACTCCCTCTAAAGGATGTACGGACCGCCCTGGCCCCGATTTCTTTTGGCTTACTCTGTAGCGAATTTGGAAGCGTAAGATGAAAATGCAGCGGAACGAACGATATATTCACGATGCAATCATACGGCTGTGTGTGTGTGTGTGTGTGTGTGTGTGTGTGTGTGTGTGTGTGTGTGTGTGTACACTGAGTGTCCCAAAAAAATGTCCCTATTTTTATTTGGCCGTTATTTTATAATGGATGAATATTTAATTACTTGGGTTTCTTCTTCAGAAAGTTAACAGATTGTGGGGTTTTTATTCCGCATATACACATTTCTAATCTTTCATTACTTAATAACTAATAAATGTTTTATATTAAAACCGTTCTATCAACATTTCATACTTAAAGCAATAACTTTTCCTAATTTCTACAAAATTAGGAAAAGTTCATACTTAAAGCAATAACTTTTCCTAATTTCTACAAAATTAGGAAAAGACTATACCGCTATCAATAGACTATAGCTAGTATGGCCATAATAGTTTCAGCAGGATGGAGCACCTCCACACACTGCTGATGAAACTCGCAACTTTTTGAGGAAGCATTTTTCCGGTCGACTAATCTTCCTTCATGAGCCAGTGGAATGACTCCCATACTCACTCGACTTCACACCCATTAACTTTTTTTTTGTGGGGTTATATATTAAAAGACAGAATCTATTCTACCGAGCCTAAGACGCTTGAAGACCTAAAGACCAAAGTCTTTGAGGTAATCAACATCATCACAGTTGAGCTATTTCCAAAAATTTTGTCAAACATTTGCGTTAAAGTTGAATATGGTGTGAGAAAAAATGGCGATCACACCGAACTTGTTTAATTAACATTTAACAAACTTTTATATTTTACACACCTATTGCATTGGTCCTCGTATCTAGATTCCTTTCTTTAGAAACGGGGCTATTTTTGAGGGACACCTGATGCATATATACGCAAGTTCGTTCCTTGCATAACGAACAGTTAGGTTCGTTATATACGTAGGTGGAGCAATGATATTAAATGACTTAACTATTATTGATAATTAATTAATTAAATAATTGGAGGAGTTAATTATCCCATTATCATCACTAATTTAGTAATTGCTACTCAATATTTTAAAGTTAAAGTTATCAACTATTTCGTAATGCTTATATATATATATATATATATATATATATATATATATATATATATATACACACTATTCTTGACGGAATATTTTACAAATACAGGGTGTCTCATAAGTCCAGTCTCGTAGGAAAATTTATTTTAAAACAAATTTACAAAAGTAATAGACTCGTGAGGAAAGGGCCTCTGCCTTTTCCTTACGAGTGTAACTCGCTTCCATATTAGCCATTGCGTGTTATTCTACCCGCAACCAAAATTGTTCCCAAAGCAAGACATCAACTTGAACATTTGTTTCATTTCTAATGTATTACTTTTGTAAATTTAATTTAAAATAAATTTTCTATGAGATCGGACTTATGGGACACCCTGTATATACACTGCAAATCACTAACGTTCCGAGTACTTTATTTTAACAACCGTCATATTAATGTACACGTTTTTACTTAACCAAATGTGATCTACTCGCCTGGGAGGGATTCCAAAATTTTATATATATATACCAGTTATGTTAATAACATGTTAATACAACATTATCTATCTTAATTTTAAGTCGAAGATTTGTATATACGACGTATGATTAGGTACCATCAACTCAAAGAACTATTTGGCCTCTCTTCTATTTTCTCTTTTCTCTCTCTCGTGAGAATCAAGTATATAAAACAACTTTCGTGTCCTTCCTCACCAATGACAATTATCGTCAGTCGAGGAAAGGAATTGGGCCCAAGAAAAAAAATAATAAATAATAATTAAAATAATTAAAATTAAAAATCAAATTTTTTTTTATTGATTCTCAATTTTCAGTTTGCAATTTATTAACGTATCAAAATAATCGGAATGACTCATCAAATTTGGTGTAATTTTGGCTGTGCATATGATGTAATTTTAAGAATACATCCACGTATAATCTTGAATTGTTCCGTATATATATATATATATATATATATATATATATATATATATATATATATATATATATAATTAAGCCTTGCAAACAGATTCATACTCTAATTAGAGAGTAAAAAAGGGTTATATTATCTTTATGATGCTCGAAGTCAATATTTTGGGGTAATTTTGCAATTAAATCAAGAGGAACGCAAAAATTATCAATTATTTTTACTACTTTTACGTAATTTTTTTTTCACTAATAAAAAGTGTCATTACGATAGGTGTAATTTGCATAATTACTCTTTCCTTTTAATTATTAATTTATGTTTTACGTTTTTTGGAGGACAACTCAATTAAATTTGAGTTGTACGAAACGAACTTGCATGAAATTAAGTTTTAATTTTTTTTTTCCAAAAGGGTTATTTCGTCGTGGTATATCTATCTATCTATCTCTTTAAACGAAGTTTTGTAGACAGGTAAAAAAAATTTTTTTTTTTTTTTATTTTTATTTCTTGTTATATTATTTGGGAGGTCCGGTGCAGTTTATAAGTATTTATCGATATTATATATGAAATTTATATTATAAACACACACACACACACACACACACCTATACACGCACGCACGCATACATACACAAACGTTTTATATATATATATAAACACTATTACATTTTAGGATGTATATTTGCCACCTGACAAACAAGTCCACTTATTTTATTGTGTTATACTTCTGAAGAAATGAATTTGTAAATCATTTTAATATTAAATTTATCACTTAATGTATAATTAAAGTGGTTAAAAATTAATAAAAATGAAATATTAAAAATAATCTTCATCCTATTTTGAATTAATTAAGGACAAAACAGAATTTCTTAAATTAATTACGACATAAAAGTTTCAAAAGTGATTTAGGAGCGAAGAATTTATTGCATAATGTATATCCTCCACACACACACACACACACACACACACACACACACACACACACACACAGTACGTTTGGCTACCTTATGAAGCCATGATATTTTCAACTGTGGATGGCGATATTCGAGTTAATCTAAAAAATTTATTAATTTAACCTATCCTATCCTAAGTATCCTAACCTAAGCTAAGCTTCATTTTAACTCTTTTCTTCATAATATTTTTTTAACTGAAAATCACTGAATAAGTCTGAAACTATGGCGACACCGATAATTTCGCTATACGCACGTTTGTGTCGCGATGAAATGTGTGTGTGTATCCTAAAGATTGTCGCGACGACGTTGGGTGGCCAGGAATATACATGCTATCTATCTGCGCTTACACATTTCTCATAAACCTACACAATTTTCTTTGGTCTCTGTCACGCACATTTTTGTATAATGGAACTCGAAAATTGGGTCCTAATGTTCGAATGTTCCATTTCCTTTGATATCAGCGACCCACCCATCCCACTTTTATTTGAACAGAACAGAGACAAAACCCAGGAATCACTTTCAACGCGCCTTTGTAACTCACAACTGGTAGAAGTCGCTTTGTGTACTAGATAGAATTAAACGGGTTGATGTCATTCCAAAACGCCGCTTGTTGATGTTCGTTTTACATCTACGCGTTTCGAACCCACCCGTATACCTAAAAGAAAAAGAAGAAGAATAGAGGGATCTTTACACGCAATAAATAGCCGTATCACCGCCATATATAATGTATCTATTTCACGGATTATGTTTCTTTACATTCGTTACACACCTTCTTCGTATAAAAAGCGATTGTTGTTGGCGGCCTTTCATTCGACGATTCATCGAAAGGAAAATGGGATCGAAGGATGTTGCTCTTTGTTGTCTTTTCGAAAGGTTAAACGTTTTGTTTTCCACCGAAGAATGGTTTATAGGAGTTAACCGGGTTTGTTCTTTTTATTTATTTATATATATATATATATGGTTTTTTTTTTAAATAGTAAAATTGCATTGTAATTACAAGGTGGGTAAGAAGAACAATATATACAAACCGTGTGTATATATAGAGAGAGAAGAGTTTCGCAATTTTTTTTTTTTTTAAACAGTATCCCATTATCCTTCTTTAGACATGATTCATTGTAAGTAATTTTTATTTTGATGCTGAAAATAACGAAACACAATGGAATTTGATCGAGCTTCTGACGCAAATTATTTTTATGTAAAAAAAAGAAAGCATCACTAATTATATCCTCATCTCGGGAGTTTCAGCTGTGGACTACTTTTGCTTTGTTTCATTAAATGTTTACAGAAAATAAATGGAAATTCAAATTTAAACGTTTACTATAGAAAAAATCAATCTATATACAGGATGCTTAAAAGAAAAGATGTTACACCACTTATATGGCGCTAATATGTCATTGCTTAACATTTAAAGATAGTTTGTGTGATTTTTGTTTATGTATTTTGTTATTATTAAAAAATAAGCCAATAAACACGCGTGTTTTTTTTTTTAGGGATTGTGTGACTGATTAATGAGATTTCTACGTTGCTCTAATGTAAACCTTGTAGCCATTTCCAGTGAATGGGGTTCACTCATTAATTACGTATACAATCCCTGAAAAAAATCGACATTATTATTAACAAACAAGCAAATAAACGCACAAATATTTACATAAACAAAAAACTATCTATAAGTGGTAAGCAATGACATATTAGCGGCATACAAGTATTAAAATTTTTTGAAGCACCCTGTATATTAAAAGTTCTTAAAAAGAAAATTTTTAATCTTTGCGTTAATTTTGGGAAAAAAAATTCAGCGATTACTGAAATTACTGAATAATATTTAATGTTTTCTTTTCGGCAAAGATAAATTTTTTTTATTATTTTAGGCTAATTTATTTCCTCAGCTGTGGATGTATACAGTACATAACACTTGTATGTCATTTTTTTATATATATATATATATATATATATATAAGTTATATATAGTAGTGCATCTTTAAATCATTCGACACTCGCAATGACGTATGGCATATGGCATATTCCTGGCATACTGTGTTACGCCGCAGAAAAAGAGCTAATCTATTTTATATCGCATTTCAAAAGTATTAAATACAAAAGATTTTTAGTTCATCACATTTTTTATTCATTTTGCACTTAAATATAAATATGAAAATGGGACATTTATCATTATGGAAAACCAATGAATAAGTACATTGTCAAAGTACTGTATGTATATATATTATATCTGAAAACCATAAAAAATGAGTTTCTCACCCAAAAACAGCGTGGGTCAAATTTGTGAAGTCGCCTTTAAAATGTAAGTGTCTCGTGAGCTTAAAGCAAATGTCAAGTTCTCACTAGCTTGAAAATTTCTGTTCAACATCTTTTGTACCTTTTTCTTTTTCAGGGGGGTGGGAATGTGTTGACTTCTCTCGTAACGGCAGAGGTCATGTGACGGAGGGGACCTACGACTTTACGGGGATCCAAACATCCTCTGGACGCGCAGGATGGGCATCCATCCAACTATACTAACAAGAATCCCAAACCCATAGTCGCTTAAATTCGCCGATCTATACGGGAAGTGGTGTTGCGAAGTGGCCACGACGTATCCCATAAGATTATTTGCGTGTTAGCGCGAACGTGGGCTAACAAAAGCTATAGGCATGCTCTGACTCACCATTCCAGAAGGGAGTAAAGTGCTCAAGTGATCATGAACGTGGGACAAAGTCCCAGCAAGTTTCACTAGAATGACACTAATTTCTACCACTGTGTATATCTTAGGACTCCCAAAGGACATTTCTTACAGTGGTGACACACCCCTGTATAGAGAGAATACCTCTATAGTGGCGTGTCAGTATACGGAGTGAAACAATTACCCCTCGAGATAAAATTGAGAGATGTCACAACAAAATTGCGACGTGACTGGCTATAGGAAGTCACGACAACAAGGCACCAGTGATGTAGTCGAGACCACCAAGTCCGAGACTGAGACCGAGACCTGATCCTGTGAGACCAAGATCGAGACCGAGATCAAAGGTTCGAGATCGAGATCTACCTTCCGAGATCGAGACCCTTAAAATTCGAGACCGAGATCGAGACCAAGCTCATGCCCTTTCAATTTGTTTTACACTACTATGGAAATTAGACTATGTTAAGTATATTAATAAACTAATAAATACTTTCTCAGATGTAGTGTGTTGAATGCAAAAAGTGTAACCTATAAATTAAAAACTGAATATATATATATGTACTTTTTATTTATTTACTTCTTTTATATCTGTTACAGAAGGTTTAATGAACGTACCCACTACCCAGTTTGACTTGTGCATTTATTTAAAGCATGATAGGTGCTCATTACACTTAAGGAACATCAGCATGCTCAGAAGATCTGCTGAAGTTCGACTTCTGTGGGCCTCATTATTATGCCTCCATGGCTAAATACACGCTCAATTGGAGCATTAGAGGCAGGCACTGTTAAAACAGTCATGGCAATATTGGCCAGTGATGGGAATTTATCCCTTTTCTGGTGCCAAAACTTTATTGGAGAGCAGTTGTCTAAAATATGAGATTCATCGATCTCTAAGAGGTACCGCCGCAACTGTTCCCTGCGGTTCAAAATCTTCCCAGTTTCAACGTTCTTCTGCTTGGACCGATAGCTTTGATATTTTGCCATTAGTCTCGGAACTTTGGTTTGACTGTTTTATTTCGTCATCGCTGCTGTGAGAATGAGCGCTGTCTCGCTGTATCTGCTCATTCTCCGTGCCTGAGTTTCCTGTATAGCATTTTTCCAACACCATTTCTATGAAAAATAAATTGACATATCGGTACTGTAAACAGAGGCATGGCAATTAGCATAAGGTCTAAATAATATTATATATATATATATATATATATATATATATATATATTATATTATATATATATATATATCATTAATTCAACATCCACTGAGCCCAAAGAGATCTATAATGAATTTTAATGATAAAAAATATACCGGTATAATGAATAAATATAAATAAATAAATAAATAAATATATAAATAATTCTCTATTTAGTGTTTCCATTTTCAATAAAATTAATCTGACGGGCGCGGGGGACAAATTTTTTTGTAGCGCTAACCTAAAAAAATCCAGACCCACACACTCCCGCAAGACAAACGTGGCAACTCAAAACAGGGTGACTGATTAGTGAATACCTAGAGTCCCTTACTTTTACAAACTTTCATAAACATTCTGAATTGTGTCTGTTCAACCAAGCCACCATCATGAGTATGCCAATAACATGTATTTCTCATTACGGTCTCGAGAGGTCTCGGGGAGAAAAACCGAGACCGCGTCTGTCGAGACCGAGATCTAAATAGCGGAGACCGAGATCGAGATCTGCAAATTGGGTCTCGAGACCTACATCACTGCAAGGCACAGCAGATAACACGATGATTCCTTGTGACAAAACCCAAGCCACAGTCCGAACTTTTCTTACAATGTACAATTCAAAAGATTCTGCCAATTTGAGTGAATTTGAATTCAAAGTTGGATCAGATCTTCAAACAGGCGTGGTCAACGCTAATTTTCCGATAAGACCAGACACCTATTTCAAGATAAGAAACTGATCCGACTTCTAGTATGAAGACTTTCTTCTTTTTGCGATGCTATCTAAACTCAGCTTCAGTCTGCCCTTTGCTTTCAGTGGAAGACTGTTCCGATGTTGAGGGCTGAAATATTCCGTTTCAAATAAATCATAAATTAAAGTATATTTTATTATCAGTGAAGTTGCGGTAATATATAAAGATGAAGGAACTAAGGTTAACAGTAAATCACGTTAAATAATAAAATGTTAACTGCTAATTACAAAGCTAAAAATGTTTCTGTAAAGTTATTAAAGTAATTAAAATTTAATGAAATATCGCATTACTTTAAAAAAACTAGAAGAGTTAATATCAAGAATATAGGTACTTGTCTTTAATGGCCAAGTAAAATTTTTATTAAGAAATGATTTATAAAAAGTCAAAGTTAAAGGCTTATATTTTAATTTAAAATTATGTTTGAAGTTAAAAATATTACTTGAAAACTTGTTATTTGTAAACAAAATGGATCTGGCGCACTCTCTCTATGTTTGCGTCCAACTATGAAAAATTTTAAACGCATCACATTCTCTACATATGCACGTGATAAAAGGACAGTTGAAGTCTCCACACATTTGAATATTTTGCGCATGCATACTGAAGTTATCATCCGAGTTTAACGTTATATCAATTTTCACTTAACGTTCTGAAAGTCTATCATTTATATATGCATTTTTTATTATTAGTTTTTCACCTTAACCTTTTATAAGACATTCTATACTGTATTATTTGACGCGCTTAACTAAAAATCCTGCCTCTCTCCCAATTTAATCTATCTGCTATTAACGTATCGCGATTTTCTGCCTCTAAAATCTTGATTGCACGCATGAATACACGCAACAATCTGAAATCCCATTCACTGCAATGAGTTTCTTTTAAGCGTCTTATATCGCTAGAATTTTACGTGTAAAAAGTGAAATTCGTACAATCTGATATTTGATTATAAAGGCTCTGTGGATATTTACTTATATACTGAGAAAGATTTTAAGATTTTTAGTTACCTGAAGCGACTTTTTCTGTTTAATTTTTTGGTAGAGCTTTGATCTGAAATTAGTTTAATGTTTATTTATGTAATTTTAAATGTTCATTTGGATTTAATCCATACATGTGGTAAACTTTTTTCATTTGTAAATTCGGTTTTTGGTGTTAATAAGATAGATGTTAAGGTTTGTTGAAGGTAAAAAAAAAATTCGTTGCATCATGTTGCCATCGCAACACACAAAGGCATATGTTTATACGAAATTTGTTTGGAGGTTTTTTTTTGTTGTTGTTGTTAATGAGTGTTTGGCATTTGCTGTGTTGCGTAATGGCAGTGTTCATTTTGTATGGTTGTGCATGCAACTATACAACATTTACTATTTCGTCAACCCTTACACTACTATTCGAGATTTTTCCTGCAGCTTCATGTATAATTTAGAAAAAAAGTGCGCCAAAAACGAAATTTCCTAAAAAGCATAAAAATTTCTAACTGGTAATATCTTAGTTTTCTTTCGATTTTTTTCAGGGGGGGGGGGGGGGAGAAATAAAATTTCAAAAACAAAACATTCATTACTGATTAGAATTTTTTTTTTTTTTTTTTTTTTAGAAATTACGGTTTTTTTCCAAAAATTGTACATTCACTTTTTTCTTCTCTAATTTGGGAAGCGTATATCAGGGATCGGTTATATATATACCGTATATATATATATATATAAAATGCATTAAAAATCATATGCTGTTATCTGCTTGATGTTACCTGCCTCGAGGAAAGCTATATTGCATGCTTACGACTCCTGCAATAATGAGGAAATCACTTTAGTGAAAAATCCTTTGCATGTTGCAGATTTCAATAAGTGAGGAATAAATATAAAAAATAATTCCTCCTAAAACTCCATCTTAAAACTGTTAAGGACTCTTAACTCTTAAAAGATGGCTGAAAATGTATAGAATTGCTGGATTTTTTTTATATTTATTAACTTACTTTAACAGTCCTAAAACACGCAATTTTTCAGTACTATATATATATATAAGTAGTTCCTGCATGCAGCTGGAAGTCTAAGTAATTTGGAATTAAATTTTTATTGCATATTAAAGACAAGCCATTTTCATTTCCTCAAAATCGAAAAAGAACCTTTCATATGGCCTTATTTAATGCCATTAGTTTTAAGGTTCTTTCGTGCAGGTATGTGAGAATAATTATGTTGCCGCTATGTGGTTTAATATACAGTAGGATGCTATGTTATGTAATTTAGAATATTAACTATTGATGTTGTGGTTTTTTTTATGTGAGCACATATGCGCTGAAAGAATGTCTGGTTCCTTAGTTGTTATATTTAATATCCTTCAATCGCGAGGGGTCAGTGGGACGGATGGTTATTAACTTCCCCACTCCCACAGCCGGGGAAAATAAACTCCCCTAGGAAGGATATGGACCATGGGATTGCCACTGTCCCCCACTCCTAAGGTCCTAAGTTATAAAGGAACGGGATTGGCATACCTGGTTGGAGAGAGGAGTATGTCATAGTAATCTGCGTTAAACCAATATTAAATCAGCGAGAGTTAGGGCCTCCTCCTTTCATAAGAAGGGCAACGTAAGTACCGTCAAGACGGGTGAACCGACCATGTAAATAATTTCATACAAGCGATTTTCAATACAAATTTTTCAACTAGTGAGAGCATAGCATTTACTTTAAGC
The DNA here is from genome assembly GCA_023014485.1 of Bathynomus jamesi. NCBI lineage: Eukaryota > Metazoa > Arthropoda > Malacostraca > Isopoda > Cirolanidae > Bathynomus > Bathynomus jamesi. The sequence goes on along the minus strand of JAJOZX010007350.1, from coordinate 91,875 downwards.
CCACGAAGCACTTAGATTTTAAATGCACTTCACAAATTCTGGCTCTCATTGGCTTGGGATGTAAAGCCCAAAATTTTTATGGATGTGATCTTTCGCAAATGTGCGGACAGCTTGTTCTCGATTTAACAAACGTGCATGGAATTTTGTAGAAACTTGGTCTGACAAATATATAGATAGGCTTCGTTTAAAGTTCTATACACATTACACGCAAATACATATCGAGTGTCAAAGTTAGAATAATCTATTAGGATTCTGATATACTTCACTCATCACCACTCGGGAAATAATTCCTATGAAGACATTCTTTTAATGAAGAAATTGGGCCACGTCACGAAACCGCTTCCGGTTGGAATAGCGACGTTAAGCGATCCTCCGTCTGCTCAGTACCTTTGAGATGATAAAGCGATCCGTGGTTCAGATTCCACGTAAAGCTGTAGGTTCCCTTTGTCACGTGACCTTCATCGTTACGGAGGCGGTCAAACAACACCATGAAAACTTATCTTCATTACTTAATGCAGAAATTAAAAAAGTGCATTAATATTATGTTGTATTACACTTTGTTCTTCATCATTAGAATACTCAAGTTTCGTAAATTTAAAAAATCTTCGATGAAAAGCTTAAAAAAAAAAAAAAATTGAGCATAACTTCATTCCTAAAGAAGAGATCACTAAACGTGGAAATTAGTTTGGTATGTTAACAATTTGATAGAGTTTACACTTTCAACTGCCATCGCTCTATCGATAAACACTAAAAAATTCGAGCTAAAACAAAGTTCGAATTGCAAAAAGTACATATATCAATTCGATTTTAAGTTTATGTATTATTTATAGCATGTAAAATAAAGTTGCTCCACATATAGACCACCATTTCTAAAAAAAATTATTGTTCCATTTACTGAAACGACTATGGAACGATTTGTTAGTAAAAGAAGGATTAAGGATTCACCATAGAAGCCGTTGGAACACTTTTCCTTTCTAGACCGTTTTTCAACAAATTATATCGACATCAATATAATTGATCCAAAACCGAATTCAAATGCACTTGAATAATCTTTCAGAAAGTACAGAAACTGGAATGGTTATATCGATGAAGTATTTAATACAGTTTACTCAGGAAAGATTACGACAACGATGACGTAAAACCCCACAGATATTTGGACTCCACCTTCGATGGGGTCACGAAAAGTGTTATAGATAAATTTTGTCCGCCATTTTTTTAGTTTTTCATTTTGGGAACTTGATCGCATTTTTTCTGCTACTGAAAATGACGAATGCATTTCGAGTGGAAATGCAACTTCCTTATATTAATTTTTGACATTGATTTTATATATGAAAATTATTTCACAAAAGTAACACGTGAATAACATTTAGGATGAAAATAACCACGAAAGAAAAATTAAAACAAGAAATAATACTCAAACGCGTTCGTCTAACGACATCCTCAGGAACACTAAGGAACACAGTGTTCCTGAGGCTGTCGTTAGACGAACGCGCTTGAACACTATTTCTTGTTCCCATTTTTCCTTCGTGGTTATTTTCATCATAAATATTATTCATGCGTTACTTTTGTGAAATTAGGCCCTATATTTTTTTTTTTCCCTTTGACTTCATACATACTCTACAGCTCTTAATTGTTTGGTACTCATGAGGGCCTGTATCACAATACCTTTCAAATGAATTACATACAGGGTGGCCACAAGATCTGGAATCAAAGGAACAATTCAAGCAATTGTAAACCATATATTTCCCATTGATTACATACTTTGTGAAACACCCTGTATATTTCTCATCTATATACCAACAATATAATCATCCCGTAAGTTATTAATTTTATATATATATATATATATATATATATATATATAGATATATATATATATATATATATATATATATATTAGCCTATATACTTATTTATAAATAAAGACTTAAATATTAGAGACTTTTATACAGATTTGGTAAAGCTCTTTATATACCTTATGTATTATTCCAGCAGAATAAAAAAAAGCTTAGTTATATCAAACAAACTTTGCTTGGCTATTGTTACCACCAACTACATTTTAGTTACTTCTGTACTAAATATTAGTTATGCCTAAATTTTAGGTTCTTAACAAAAAAATAGATCACATCAAATTTTTTTTATGAATAAAAACTAAAAAAAAAAATTCTAATTCGTGCATTTGGTTGCGTTAACCAAGTATTTTTTCAGTGTATGATATACTCTTTTTGGCGTAAATCTTTATGTATATAAATTCTATCAAAATATTTTATTATATTGTTTTAGTTTTACCAATTTCCTGGATTATTTTTATATACACATTCTAAATTTGGTCTTTGTGTAGTAATATTTTAAGTAATTCATGTATTTTTCCACCTTTAGTACATCTGTTGCATTTTCATTAATTAAAGGGCGAAAAAGGGAAAGTCTGCTACATGCCCTGACCCTGAAACGGCATATAGCAGGCTTTCCCTTTTTGCCCTTTATTAATGTATATGCATACATATACAGTTTAGCAATATACTGTGCGTGTGTGTATATATATATATATATATATATATATACACTGTGTGTGTATATATTCATAAAAATATTAATAGATGTATTTCAGGTATCAAGAGTACTTAAGAGCACAATTAGGCAAAATTAAGTACTACTGTACATATATTTATACTTTCAAAGTAGTTCTAACTGATACCAAATTTAGAGTGATGTATACAAATGTATTCCCATAAGTTTCGGGTATCTTCAAAGTAGCCCTTTTTATTCAGTTTTAATTTTAATTTAGTTTCAAAACAGATATTTGCTATTCTGTATTAATGTGCAAACAATATCTAAAGAAAGAGTCGGCTCCAAACGCTCTCCACCCTCCCTCCTAGGGAATATTAATCTATATAGGTCTAAAGATATAGGTTTAGGTAGAGGTTCGAGTTCATTTTCAGCTAAGATACTGTAACAAAATTTGTTAAACCAAAATGAAATCCTCACCTTAAAATTAAAATTAAGAAAAAAAAAAATTAAACTGTCTTTATTTGGAATTCATTTAAGCTTAATGGAAATTTTATTTACCTATAGTGCAAATACATTAAAAGTTTTTCCTTAAAAGGAACAGTCCAATAACATTCTAAAGCCCCTGCTAAAATATATATATATATATATTTTATTTGTAACCATAAAACTCCAACTTTTAACCAGAGTCATTTCGGTTACTCCCAACACTCATTCAGAGGCAATGAGTTTAAAATAAATTTTGAATTAGTTATCGTTCCAGAATTCTTTGATAAATATGGCAAGATTTCTGCCCCGCCTTTCCAGGAAATTTGCCCCTCCCATTCGACAAGAGGTAACCAATCGGATTACCGGATTACTAGGGGGCGGAGCTCGTTGCTTTATAGCTTTGACTTATATGTAACAAGTGTTGGACTTCCATACCAGTGAGGTTCACCTTGTGTTGGTGTTGCGAGGAGAAGGTCGGTGTTCTGAATCAATAAAAGGCCAATATTTATAACTATTAAAATTTTCCATATGGTGATTGTGTATTCATAAATAAACTTTTAAGTAAAACTTAACCATGCCTCGCCCATCGCGTGAGAGTTATGGCGATCAGAAACCGCCTTATTCGTACATATCGTTGACGGCCATGGCGATCTGGAATAACCCGGAGAAGATGTGCACGCTCGCCGAAATTTATAAATTCATCATGGACAACTTCGCCTACTACAGGAAAAACACCCAAAGATGGCAGAACTCCCTGCGTCATAACCTCTCCTTCAACGACTGCTTCATAAAGATTCCCAGACGCCCCGACCGGCCGGGCAAAGGCGCTTACTGGACCATGCATCCCTCCGCGATGAACATGTTCGAAAATGGATCCTTCCTCAGGCGCAGAAAGAGGTTCAAAATTCCAAAACCGGAGAAGGAAGCGTTAGAGGCGGGTCTCGCTCAAATTAACAATCCCTTGAGATGTTTAGAGACATCAAATAGGTGCGGGGAAACGCTTCTGAATGGCGGAGGAGGAGGAGGAGGAATTGGATCTTCGATATTGTCTGTAGGGAAGCAGTCTTTCACAATCGAAAACCTCGCTGCATCGGATGCCAAGATGCCTCCGAGTCTTCATAATTTACCTCCCACATCGCTGCCTTTGGGTATCATACCGCAAGCTTTACCTCCCCGCCCTATCCTCTACCCGCCCCATACCGACCCCTTAGCTACCCATCTTGCTTATAACCCACTGCCACCCATGATATCGCCCCCTCATCCTTTGGGACCATCACTTCACCATATTTATGCCGCGATGGCAGCATCGTTGTCGCCAATGGGCGTTTCAGCGCCCATCCGCCCACAAGCTTTACACGTTCCTCCGTTGTCCTTAGCATCACTTTCATCCCTCAATGGACTTGCTTCCTCTTTACCAATTAGACCACGAGTCATTCCTCATAATCTATCCCCACAAACCTCCTCAGATGGGGTACTCGATTTGCCGAGTAGCATTTTCACATCGGCAGAGAAACATATCCTGTCATCAGCAACCGACGAGGTCTTTTCTTTCAGCGGCAGAGACGAGTTAAGCTACGGGGCAGGAAACATATTTTCTTCTTCGGCCTCGAGCAACTACTCCGTGTCTCGTCTTTTGGGAATGAGCCCCGAAGGCTCTCCCACTCGCTCTCCCAATCGCTCTCCTTCCCGCTCTCCGCCGCCGACTCTCCCGTCGCTTCTCAAGGAACCAAACCGTCGTCGACCGTTTTCGCCTCTTCATTCGCTTGACGAGGACGAAGATGAACAAATCCACATCGAGGATGAGGACGAGACGATGCAGGAAGTCGTAGAGTGTCTGTCTTCGTCGTTAGACGACGATGATAACCGTCGGGAGGATCTGAGCGTATCCGTCGAAAGAGTCGACATGAAGAAAAGAGAAGCGGAGATCGACGAACAGGAGGAGGAGGAGGAGCAACCGGCGAGATCTCTGGAACAAAAGATCGACCTCGCTGAAGGAGAAAGACAGGCGGCCTTTGGGGAACCGGAAATTCTCCAAAGGACATCGCCGAACGCGAGGTCTATTTGACGTTAGTGAAGTACCTTCAACGCCTGCGCAGAACCTCCGAAAACGTCACCAGAATTGAAAAAACAAAACCACTGTACGTCAATAGCAAGTTTACTAACAACAGCAACATGTAATACAAACTTAACTCGTTAAAAATCGACAAAATAATCTCGTATTTAGAAGGCAAATTCCAACACGAGCACTGGGAAAATTATTCCACAAACATTTTTCATTAAACCTATAGATATTTAGGAAAGAGGAATAATAATAATAATAATAATAATCTATTATAGTCATGTACAATATATATATATATATATATATATATATATATATATATATATATATATATATATTTCATGTAAAAAAAATATTAAAAACATTTATAACTTTAATGTATGTAAGATAAATTATCTTTAAACTGTCCGTATGAAATTTGTTGAAAGTATATATATATATATATATATATATATATATATATACACAGGGTGTCCCGTAAGTCCGGTCTCATAAGAAAATTTATTTTCAATTAAATTTACAAAAGTAATACATTAGAACTAAAATGAATGTTCAAATTGATGTCTTGTTTTAGGACCTTTTCTTTTGTTGCAGGTAGAATAACGCAATGGCTAATATGGAAACGAGTTACACTCCTCAGGAAAAGGTGGAAGGAGTGTAACTCACTTCCATATTAGCCATTGCGTTATTCTACCCGCAACTAAAAAAAAAAAAGGTCCCAAAACAAGTCATCAATTTGAACATTTGTTTTAATTGTAATGTATTACTTTTGTAAATTTAATTTTAAAAAAAATTTGCCTACGAGACCGGACTTACGGGACACCCTGTATATATCATTGAAATAATATATAATTATAGATTTTTTTGTATCTGAAATAAGATAAATTCTTGCAGAGAATTTCAACATAAAAATTATTATTATTATTTTTAGGTGCTTTTAATACTTCGCAGTGTCTTTCATTATCTTGATTTAAATAATACATACATACATACATATATACATACATATATATTGAACTTCAAAAGTTTATGAACAGAAGAGGAAAAAAAAAAAAAAAAAATCCACGATACAGTGAGTAATAATAAAAGCTAAAAAAAATATATATATATAAAAATAATTTGAGAAAATGCTAGTAACGATGGTGAGTGCAGATACGGACAAACGTTTTCTATATATATATATATATATATATATATATATATATATATATATATCTATATATATACACACTCTCTCTCTGTATCTCAATCGTTGTTATTACCCACAATCAATCAATCAAAATTGTCAAGATGAATTTTTCGGTTTTGAGAATAATATAAATATCTGGCGAGTCCCAATTTAAGAAAATATTTAACAAAAAAAAAAGTAAATCTTTAAATTCTTATGAAAATTTTATTTTATTATATATATATATATATATATATATATATATATATATATATATATATATATATAATATATATAATTTTTTAAAATTAAATAATCTCGGATTGAGAGTATTTACCCCGTAAACGTGTCTCCTATATAAGTTTATGGTGAACCACGAAACTCATGATATTCCAAACCATGACAATATTACCATGACATACCATGTTTATTTATGTATATAATCTTGGCCCTGAAGTTGTATTACGAGTGCCATAAAACACTGGTACTAAATATAATATTAATAATGAATTGGCTATTGTTAATAGCTTAATAATAACGATGAATAATAATGGATTTTATTATTATATATATATATATATATATAATTTAGTTTTATTGAAAGAGTCTTCCAAAATATAATAATTTGTATCTCTTTTTCCTCTTAGCTAATATATATATATAATATATATATATAATATATATATATATATATATATATATATATATATATATATATATATATATATATATATATATATAAAACACCAGATGTTAAAGATAATTAACTATCATAAATATTATTTAATTATTGATATTGTTAATATAATTTTAAAAAAAAAATTTATATGCCAAGGAAAAATTATTAGTTTTTAATTTAAGATTTATTATAATTTCGATATGAATATTCTTTCTAAAATTATAGAAATTATTTTAATAAAATATGTTTTCACTATATAATATTATGATAATAGTTTTAAAATAAGAGAGTTTTTATTTTAATGTAAATTTATTCACTGTTATTATTATTTATTATTAGTAATAATTATACGGTTTATATATATATATATATATATATATATATATATATATATATATATATATATATATATCCCAGCTGTAATTCCTATTATGTAAAAAAATAGATTGTCTTTTCATTTCCATATTATATATATATATATATATATAATTAGAAAATAAATAATAAATAAATAAATAAATAAATTTGTAATATAAATTTAATTTTCATGTTTTTGAACTGGGTTAGAAATGAGCAGTTGGAAATCATTCTAAACAAAAAAAATTTGAAATGTTTATTATACATCAGAAGAAATTTACTTATTTTTTTTTAAATTAAAAAGAGCTAATAATTAGATGCATGGTACTTTATATATATATATATATATATATATATATATATATATATATATATATATATATATAAAATTTTTGTCTTGAATAATTATATATTTTTTTTTAAAGTTCGTCTTTTATTTTTTTTGGAAAAACAACAAATTATATATTTTATTTTATAAATTTAATAATTTGTTTTAAGTTTTTGGGTCTTGTTTACAATATGAAACTTTTTTTTAATTTTTGAAAAGTAAAATATGTATCATTTTCCCAGTTAATAGTAATAAATTTTAATAATAATAAATTTAATAGAAATTATAAAATAATACAAATATTATTATTAATATCATCAATGTCATTATTAATTATTATTATTATTCATTACTCTTTTATGTCTAATTTATGATCTACTTCTGAAGCTAAAAAAATTTAAATTTAAAAAATTTAAAAATAACTAAAATCAAATAAAAACTAACAAATTAAAAAAATAAACTTATTTTTTTTTTTTTTTCGAACATGTTTTGAAATAAATTAAAACCAATATTTTTATTTTGGTTTTTTGGAGATCCCAGGAATTGGTGATGGGAATATATGTTCATTCGTGGCAGGTGAGGTACTTCTTTTTTTTTAACAAATTTTTTTTATATAAAATTTGGATTTTTTTAAACGTATTTAAATATAATTTATGACTTCATAATATTATCTGATATATATATATATATATATAAATATATAAATATATATATATATATATATATATATAAATATATATATATAATATATATATATATATATATATATTTGTGTGTGTGCGTGTGTGTGTGTAGATATTTGTAAACAATGTGCGTGTGTGTGGGTTGTAAATATATGTAATTATTATTATGATGTAATTATTAGTGTAGTAACATTGTACAATAAACATTAAGATTTTTTTAGTGTCGTTATTATCCTTTTGCAAAAACACAATAAATTGTAAATATTTAACTATAAATCAAGAGTAAATATATTATGTATTTCCTCAAACAATTAACGTCATATTACATATATATATATATATATATAATATATATATATATATATATATATATATATATATATATTATATATATATATATGTTAGTTAGTTGTACGAAAAGGTTTAAGTTCAGCAATATATCATCATGTGTTCATGTTTGTGCATTTAAAATCCTTATGAAATTTAGTTGTATTTTTGTTATTCATTTAATGAAAGTGAATTATCGCTAATTAAGTTATAACTATAACAAAACCAAGCTTGCTATTAGTATGTTAAATTGTTTAGCAATATTTACGTATTCTCTTGTGCGCAAGTTTAAGTACAACATTAAATTCCATTCTTGACAATTCGACAATATACTTCTAGATATATGTCTACAGTAGTTTCCGTTGGTCAGAGTATCAAACACGAATGTTGAATACTGTTCGATCATCAGTCCACCGTGAGCAAAGGCAAAGAGTTGTCTCGGGATGGATGGAAAGCCCTTTACGAAGATTGGTGAATCACTTACTCCGTTTCTAATCTCAGTTTCCAACGTCATTTTTAAGTGGAAATGTCTTGGAATCACCAAACCGCTCCCTTGTAGTGGACGACCACGAAAGATTCCCAACTGTGCTGTTTGTAAAATCATCCTCACTCGAATTCTACGGACCTAAAGCATTCTTTGAGCCAAATGGGAATGTGTGTTCATCCCTCCACTGTACGTAAGACACTGAACAAGAATGGGCTCTTTGGACGAGTTGCGAGGAGAAAAACCTCTGCTCAAGAAAGCTCACAACGACTACCAAAATCGTGGAATTGACTACTGGAAGACGGTACTGGGGGACTAATAAGACTAAGATAGAGTTCTTTGGCCACAGTAGTCAACGGTATGTCTGGAGGGAGTCTGGTAAAGCATTTAGAGAGAAAAAACACCATATCCACGGTCAAAGATTGTGGTGGCAGTATTCTTTTATGGGGCTGTTTCAGTGTTTCTGGGTCTGGGAAATTGATGGAAATCAACGGACACATGGATTCCTCCAATTGTGTACAAATCTTGGAGGAAAATATCATGCCTTCACTTAGTCAGCTCACCATGGGTCACAATTTTATTCTGCAGCGGGACAATGATCCGAAATACACGAGAAAATATACCAAAGCATAGCTGAAGAAGAAATGGAAGCTTTTGGAGTGGCCAATCCAGTCACGAGATCTCAGTTTGATTGAGCATTTGCGGTTTGACTTCGAGAGAGGTGTCCATGTACGGAAGTCAACTACTCTCAATCAGCTTCACGAATTTTGGAAAGAAAAATGAGCCAAAATCTCTTCTGGGAAGTGCAATAAACTGGTAGAGACATATCCCAATCGTTTGACTGAAGTCATTCGAGTTAAAGGTAATCCTCCAACACATTAATCTTGTGGTTAAACATTTGCTCAATATTAATTTCACATTTTTTCTATCATGTGTTGCATTTTCGCTTGGTTTAGTCATTTTACAGTTATGTCTAATGAATCTATTGTTCCTGAAACTATTTTATTTTTCCTTTTAACTGTCACTAATGCACAGTCAAAACACAATTTTTCATTACGCTTTCAAGTTTACTCAAAATTTTCGCACAACTATATATATATATATATATATAATATATATATATATATATATATATATATATATTATTCTCAATGCTAGAGAGACCTGTGTCAATAGAAGTATACGTGGGAGAAAAGCTTAACCGTTTTACAAAATTCACCCCTCTACCTATACACCTATTTAGGATACGAGCAGCTCATTGCATCAGTGTCAAGTATATAGAGGGTCAACATACTAACAAGGCTTTCATACATGGCTTATCCCACAATATATATATATATATATATAACTGGACTCATAAATGTAAGTTAGGCTCCTGACTGAGTCAAATAGATTTCAATCTGTTCTTCCGAGAGTAAAGAAACATAATTAGTACACATCTGAGCAAAATTGCCTGGCTCTAATATACTGTATATATACACTCGTGTGTGTGTGTGTGTGTGTGTGTGTGTTATATATATATATATATATATATATATACCTTGTCCTATTATAGACTTGCCGCCTCCCTTAATTTCAAGCAATGGAAAATGGAAGGTGTGCTGGTACCATTGGCGGTATTTGTGGTCTGCGGTTTTAGTTACAGGATGCTCACTTGAAAAGGGGTTTTAAATATATGACTGACACTGTCGGCTCCAAAGAGGACGAAAGAGCATTCGAAGCCCTCCATAGACAAGTAATAACAAGCTTTCGCTTTTTTTAAAAAAAAACGTTCAAAAACGCGATCATTAAAGAAACATATATATATATATAATATATTATATATATATATATTATATATATATATATATATATAGGCGGTGATATAATATATCTTCGCCTTAATTTGGACAAACTTTTATGTAATTACACTTTTTCACACTTTTGTGTAATGAAAAGTGTGTTATAAATGAACCCTGTAATTTTGTACAGAAACCATGTGCGTGTATATACCTTAAAAGGTTAACTATATATATATATATATATATATATATATATATATATATATATAATATATATATATATATATATATATATATATATAGACATTTTATGTTTAAAGAGGAAAATTTAAGCAAATAGCTTGTGTGTTGCAAGAAAATTTCGAGTAAATGACATTTTATTGACAAGACGTGTTTTGGTGAGGGTGGGGGGTGGGGGGGTGTTAGCTATATTAAATTAGGTTTAATTAATAGGGTGGGGGTGATACTTCCGTGAACGAAATGTGTATATATAGAGGTCCAATGTATCTTAGAGAAACACTACAATAGATACACTTTTATCTGTACCACTGAAGTGATCATTTCGCTCACTGTAGCTCTCATTTCATTCTTGGCTCAACAAGAGTGAGAGAAATCCGCGAATAAGCATCTAAAAAGAGGCAATTATCAAATCGATCTATTTTCATTTAATTCTCATTCACGGCTTTCCCAATTTGGTACAGGTTAAGTTAGATCACGCTAATGTTAGTTTAAGTTAAGTTGGTGAATATTGGTATCATCTCACACAACGTCATTGCCATTACATTCCGCGCTCGAGAGTGTAAAAGCAGCACGAGAGCGAGAATTTCAAACGAGGCATTTTCAAATCGGTTTATTTCAAGTTCATGCCAATTTTTTATCCACGACTCTCACACGTTAGTCCGGGTTAGGTTAGGTTACGATTGATTAGGTTAGTTGAGTTAGGTTAAGTTAGGAAAGGCTAATGTTAAGTTTGGTCAAATTAAGTTTGGCTAATATTTCCTAACCATTCTCATTTGGCGCCTTTTCCGCGAGTGGGAATGGAGTGACATCGTTTCCCAAATCAAGAAACGCTTCCACGCGATTCTTAACCCTGGAGAACGTTTAGAGGGACTACTTCCCGAGCAATGTCGTGCCCATTCCCATTCGAGGTCCGCAAATGGGAATGCAATGAGCTAGTCTTCCACATCTGAAAAGAATTTTTTTCTTTTGAGTGTGTCACTCCTATTCGCATTTCGCGGTAAAGGCTCCAAATGAGAAGGGCTAATATGGTGGTGACGTTGTGCAAGACGATAATACCGCTCAGTCTTCGAAAGTGGTGCCCTTAACATGACCTTCAAGATATACTAACACTATTATAGACTGACCTATTAATTACGCCTATTTAGGTCCTTCGTCTCAACGGTGGTTTCTATCTAAAAAACGCTTAAGTATCTAATATAGACAGGATTGAGCAGTGTATCTAAAAAGTGGTTTATTTATCTAAAAGTAGTTTATGTATCTGAAAAATGTTTAAGTCTTTAAAAAAACATTCTCTGCTGATGAAGATTTGCGTCCAAACCAGGGTTGCCACTCCAAAATTTTGAAATAAAACACCATTTTCTTTAAAATAAAAATAATTTTAAAGACCTTTGTAAAAATTAATATATGGATCAAATACGTACGAGTACAGCTAGATAGCAGAAAGCAAGTGTGCGCGTGTTGCAGCGTGCTCGTGCAGCTGGTCAAATACACTGAAAATGTTTGGGTATTATCTGCCACGTCATAGGAAATGAAAGGTTTTTTTTGAAGGACCACTACCAACAGACCAGATGAAATGAAAGCCGAAATAATTACTATTTGGAGATGTATATATAGTTTTAAATTTGAATCTGTATCCATATCAAACTTGTTAATTGTCGAGTCGGATTCAATAATGTGTTGGCATAAAGCCGTAATAATATTATTGCTCTGCCACGACATTATTCAATTTAATTATACACTAACAATATATATACAGGGTGTCCATAAAGTCACGCATCATAGGAACATAAACAATGTCTATTTATTTATGTCTCTATTAGTGATGGGACGATTAATCGGAATCGAGAATCGGAAGAATCGAGCATTTTTCAGGAATCGGAATCGAGAGAATTGTACCATGATTTCCGATTCTTAAAACGATTCTTTAACTTTTAATTGAACCAGTTTTGCAATGTAAACTTTAAAATTTAAATGAAAGAGGATAACAAATTTTATTTTTATTGTATTGTAGCTATACATTAAAACATGTATATCCATGATGTGTACTGTAATCAAGAAGATTAAAATGAATTGTTACAACTTACAGTTGATTTTTATTTTTAAACCAATCTATTATAATTTATATTACCATACTCATAATGTAAATAGTTAATCTTACCAGAGTAAAATATGACAATTTCCAGAAAAACAAGTATAGAATTATATTTAAAAATATTGAGAATCGGAATCGAGAATCGTATCGGAATCGAGACTTTTTAGTGGTATCGGAATCGGAATCGGAATCGTTAAAAATTTTGGTATCGTCCCATCACTAGTCTCTATCAGGCCAAATATGTTAAGGAACATTCAAAGAAACCTGCTTTTTCGTTTACAAACAAGTTTTGAGATTGGTGGGAATCATTTCGAGCAAGAATAAAACAAAATAAATAAATAAACAAAAATGTATTTTCTTATGATGCTTGACTTTATGGATACCCTGTATATTTAATCATAATAGGAGGAGGAAACACTCATTGGAAGAGAAAATTTACACGATTTTATACTAGTAGCGTACTTTTTGTATCATATGTTAAAATTAATTACTTATATGTAGGCTACACCTAACAATATGACAAGTAAAACAAATATTATTCTCAGGTTATGAATACTTTTTCTCACAATATGCAATACATCCAAGAAAAAGCCTATATTAATAAAGTAATTATACTCAATAAAGCCACTTTAAAGCTCTCCAGTGAGTCTCCACACCAAATAAAGCCATATTAAAGCCATTTTTCCACATTCAAAATTTAAAGCCAATTTAAAGCTTTTAAAAGCCCTTGTGGCAACCCTGGTACAAACTCGTACCAAATATGTTCCTATACTAAACCCTTCAAGTGACCCTAAAAACAGTTTTATTTTTCCTGGATAAGAATCCCGCGTGCTGCTATGCCCCTCAAAATGGAAAAATAAACGAGGTTAGAAAATCTGTACATTTTAAAATTAAAACTAAACATTTCAGAATATATTTAGCATTTTCATATACAGAGTGGCCACAAAGTCCCTTTGCAGTGACATTAAGCATATCTGTATGTTGCCCTCGTTTTACATGCAAAGGGACTTTGTGGACACCCTGTAGTTTGAAAGTAGTTTCATATTCATGCTGCGTCAACTTCCGTAGTTCAGATAAGTAGTACCATTTCCCCACAAGCGAAGTGAAGACACCGAGGTCGGGGGGGTTCGAATCTCGATGATGCTGGTAATAATGTTAGAACAATGGGCCGCATTAGTTGGCCTGAGCGCCGTGCCAGTTTCTGACCCTCTTTACCATTTACCATTATTAGTTAATGACCAAATAAATAAGTTACTGGTCGTCGAACTTGAAAGAATGCAGGTCTTCACGACTTGAAAAAAGCTGAAGCAAAACTGACGTGCAAAATCTGATCTAAAATATGGTGAGCAGCCTTCACACACACACACACACACACACACACACACACACACACACACACACACACACACACACACCACACACAGTTGAAAATTATCTTTAAACACAATTATATCATTGTTTTGGGGATTTATAAAGATTATTGCTTCGCTACAGTAATTGCTAAAAATTGGTTTACAAAAGTTGTCATTTTTAGGTTTTTCGCCAAATTCTATAATGTACATTTTAAATTAAATTACAGACCATTGACTTCAACACTAAATTTGAGGTCGATTTGGTTTTGAAAGTAAATTTTTAATTTCCTAAATCATGGTTCTATAGACGTTTTAATAAAGGTTTTTGATTTTTGGTAATAAAAATAATTATTTTTAATTATTTTTTTGGTTTTCAATTCCATTATTAAATTTTTTTGATACACGAGTGGAAAATGTATCAAAGAATTCCGTTATAAAGCTAGGGTTTTTTTTCATTCTTATAATGATATATAGCTAATGTATTTTTTTTAAATGTAGGATTTTATAGTTCAATATATATTATTATAATAATTAATATTAATTCTTAGTATACTAATTACTTTAAACTTTATAATATACAAACTGAAAACTCAATGGTGTATATATACACATACAGGGTATCCGAGACGTTTCTATATATGATACTTAGAGTATCATTATTTCTGATATATATATATATATATGCATATAACTGCAATGACCGCGCAGTATATAAATGAATAGAAACGACATAAGTGTTAAGGAACGTTTCCGCACACGAGGAGGAGAGATAACGAATAATGAAAAATGAGGCGAACCGCCCGGGAATCGAACCCAGGGCCTTCCAATTGCCGGTTGGATGCTCTACCATTATGCTACGGACCTCACTCAATCACAAATCGAAATTCTCCCACATAGGGCAGAAACCAATGCCTGAGAGGGCACCCTCACAAATCGTGAATATGCGCATATAACTGCAATGACCGCGCAGTATATAAATGAATAGAAACGACATAAGTGTTAAGGAACGTTTCCGCACACGAGGAGGAGAGATAACGAATAATGAAAAATGAGGCGAACCGCCCGGGAATCGAACCCAGGGCCTTCCAATTGCCGGTTGGATGCTCTACCATTATGCTACGGACCTCACTCAATCACAAATCGAAATTCTCCCACATAGGGCAGAAACCAATGCCCTGAGAGGGCACCCTCGCAAATCGTGAATATGCGCATATAACTGCAATGACCGCGCAGTATATAAATGAAACGTTCCTTAACACTTATGTCGTTTCTATTCATATATATATATATATATATATATATATATATATATAATAATAATAATAATAATAATTTAAACAAAGAATTTGTTTGGATTTTTATGCTAACAAAGTATAATTTATGAAAATGATGAAGTCCAATTTTGTTAAAATTGAACTAATTAAATAATTTTACTTTGAAAATAAATATGGTTTATATTAAACACATCTAAGATAAAATTATACTTAATTCAAATTAATCAATTTCAAATTTCTCGCATGAAGTCAAACTTAATTCAAAGTAAATCTAATTTTAAATGTGTTTAATCTAAACCAAATTTGTTTCGATCATCAACGACTATTTTGTTCAATTTTATCAAAATTGCCCCAAATATAATTTGGAATAAAGTGTGTATATTTTTGGGTACTTTTGCATTATCCTCCCAACACTAATTTTTTTTTTATAATGGCGGCGGGCTGTTTTTACCGTAACCTAACCTAACCTAACCTAACCTAACCTAATACCAACACTAATTTTTTTTATAATGGAAGGAAAATAAAGTACCATAACCAAAACCAAACCAACATTATATAAAAAAATTAGTGTTGGGAGGATAATGCAAAAGAACCATTTTTTGTTAGTCTAAAATCCAAAGAAATTGTTACTTATTTAAATAAAAAAACCAAAGAGATTGTAACTCGCTTCCAAATTAGCCATTGTGCGTTATTCTACCTGCAACAAAAAAAAAAAAAGGTCCAAAAACAAGACATCAATTTGAACATTTGTTTTAGTTTTAATGTATTACTTTTGTAAATTTAATTTAAAATAAATTTCCCTACGAGACTGGACTTACGGGACACCCTGTATATATATCAAATTACAAACCTGATCTATAGAAAACTCTCGGTTGCAAGAACCGAGTAATTAGCAACAACTACCTCCAATACTGTAAATTAAGTATTTAAGTTTACTGAAACCATATTACGAATAATGGTTAATGCGAGCATGGTTAAATTTAACTCGTCTGGCAGAGTTAACCATAAATTTTTGTCGTAGTGACCACAAGTATTTTTACAGAAAAAAAAATTAAATACATGGTTAATTCTTGGCACGGCAACCAGAAATCCAAAAAAGGTTAATTCAACCAGAAGGTGATTGCGTTAAACCATCCTAGTAAGAAATTGGACGTTTGGCAGGAGTCGTAAAAGTTTTATTAACAATTTAAAAACGTTTATGACATTTGTTGAACTTTTTTCCATTTGTTGTTGTTGTTGGAATGTTTTAAAATATTCGGTAACAAATTTAAATTGTTTTAAAAAATCAACGCATGTTTAATTCAACCACCTTGAGTAAGTTGCCAGTTAGATTAGATGATGTAACCGATCTCTCTCTCTCTCTCACACACACACACACACACACACACACTCCACACACACACACACACAGTAAAATAAAAATTATAGATAAATTTAGTACAGCATTTTTTTAAGCTAAACTAAATGTATTGATTTAATGTTTTAAAAGATACAAAGATTATTTTAATTTCAGAAGTTTAGTATTTATAAAAGGATTTCCTTTTCCAAAGATAATTTTACATTAATTGTGGAATTACTGTCATCATCATGTGCTAACTTCATAACTGACTGAACCCTTCCTCATGTGAAAATTCTGAATATAAAATCTCAATGGAAATAATGTTTTGACGATACCCAATGATAATCTGAAAGGAGAGAAAACTGACTTGCCTTCCTGTTTGTTTGTTTTTATGTGGGTATATGGCAGACAATGTAATTGCTTGGGTATAAATTATTAATATAAATTAATATAAATTATATATAATTAATTAATATAATTATTATTAAGGGCATATTAACTGACATGGAGCAAATATCTATAGAATAGATTCATTAATATTAGTACTGAATGATTTTATGTTATTTAACTATTCATTCAATCTTGGACTTCATTCGCTTGAATCCTGTCTTGAAATGAGTCTCTCTGATTGGTTAATTTTAGCTTCATTGGTCAATTTAAAACATAACTATCTCGAGCAAAGTGAAACTAAACCATTAACATTCTACACTCAATAACGTACGTACATTACCTACGAACTTATTTCTCATTCTCCATAGGGCGAGCGCGACGCTCGAACTCCGCATCGAAGACGCAAATTAATTACAAAAGATACAAAGGGATCACCATCGGGAGCGAAATACCATCCCAAACTCGGATCTACCAGTGTTACTTTTCATAACGAGGTTGGGGATATAGATCTAGTTCCAGTAGTACTTCAATCTGCATTTACACGCTCCACAAACCGCTTCCAACCACTTTTGATTTGTTCTTGCCCAACATTTGTAGGAGCTTCACGTTTATTCATACACTTACTAATTACACGTTTCCACCTTTTATGAGGTGTTCCTCTACTTCTCACACCCGTACGCGATCATTTTTATACATTTTTTTATCACAATGTTTTCATTATTTATTCTTTCCACATGGCCACGTCATCGAAGTATACGCTCCTCTAATTCTCGTCTTCACTGACTTTTTTACTCCACACCTTTCCAGAACGTCCTTATTTCTCAATCCGTTTTACACACTCAAAATAAAATCTTTTGAATTTAAAACTTCTTTTTTTGACGGTGCATTCCAGGGGAAGATTTTTCTTCTTTTGGGTATCGAAGTTTCTTGTCAGATGATATAATAATAATTTCTTTTAATAGTACACAACTTCTTCAGATAGAAGAAATAGTCTTCAGAACTTTTTTTTTTTTTTGAGGGAATAGAAGATAATACTTCTGTGTATAGAAAGTCGCGAGAAGTCTGTTTTCTGTGTACCAATCATACTACTTAAGTTATTCATCTCAACTGTTTTCACTTTTGACAGTGAATTGTCATGTTTGCAAACAAGCGTCTCACGTCCATGCATCAGTGTAGGTATCAATACACCTTCATGCAAACTTCTTGTTGCCT
The DNA here is from genome assembly GCA_023014485.1 of Bathynomus jamesi. NCBI lineage: Eukaryota > Metazoa > Arthropoda > Malacostraca > Isopoda > Cirolanidae > Bathynomus > Bathynomus jamesi. Next base: position 73,113 of record JAJOZX010007350.1, on the reverse strand, counting down.
CTACATTCAAGCACTTGCTTCCTCTGGACTTTTATGGTGCCCATTCATGTCTCGCTTCGTTTCACTCTGCTTTTGGTTTCCACCGTACTTTTACCTCTTTTGTCAATCAAACCACCCGAGGTATTTAAACCCTTTCCTTAACCTCTACCTTTTCCCCATTTACGCAATACTACTCTCGTACACCAACTCCATCTCTCTCAACAACCACTTTCAATGATCTCCTTTCACAAACATCAACGTACAACAACTAATAAAATTAACATCATTTTGTACTGGATAACATCAATAAAATAACATTAGTTTTCATCAATAATCATATTTAATTTTATTTCCTACAATACATTTTCATAAAATATGCCCGATAAATTGTGCCAACATAATTTATATACCCACTAACTGACTACAGCTTATAGAAAAAGGCAGTGGTATGAAAAATGTTGAAACAACCTGTTTATATTAAGGAAATGGTACCAAAAATATTTTAATACCATATACCCACCAACTCTAATAGGGAACGGTACCATAAAAAAAGAAAATTTATCTCCAAAACTACCCATATATATATATATATATATATATATATATATATACCCTCAAAAAGTGGCTTAAGCATTCTAATAACAGCAGTGAACCTCGGGCAATATTTTATGCCTCATAGGATAATCTCCCGTGCAAGGTCTTGTTTTACCCACATCACGAGATTGGGCATAAGCACCTGTGCTGTTATTTATAAGCGAAATAATGCATAAATCAGCAGTGCGTGAGATGCTTATTATTTGGCCGAATTTATTTGCATTTTGAATATCAATGAACGCAAAAGATACTGTAATAACCTATTAAACAAATGATGTTATGCGTGTATATATATATATATATATATATATATATATATATATATATATATATATATATATATATATTTATTTCTTGGACAAGTACTTCATATAGATTCAGTTGTAGGTAGAATGTAAAGGCATCGCTGTTTTTCCAAAGTACCCCTCAATCCACGCTACGAGCAGCTCGGACCATCATTGTCAAACATATACTCGTATAAAGGGGCCAACGTGGTTTATCATCACTGGAAGCAACAACGCCTTGAATTATCGTTTAGCCAATGAATAGTTTATACATATGTACGCACATGCATACATATATGATTTACAGGAATAACACAGTTGGTTTGTTGATACGAGGGGAGCTATAATTACGTTGATAAGCCTCTGAATTCCACATGGAAATTTGGTGTGATTTTTGTCTTTCAACACTCCACCACGGACGGGATAATTAAGCGTTTCACGAGCATACACAACAGCTAATATATATATATAATGAAGTACTGACTCGCATAAATTAGGTCGAGACCGAGTTCGATTTTGTTTCATTCATTTTTATTTCGGTCTGCCCAAATTCGGTTTAAGTTCAACTTTGTTCCTGAAACATAATGTAACCTAATTAACTTGATCTAACCAAACTATCATATAATGTCACCTAACCCAACTGGAGTTAAATTAACCCATTCTGACCTATATAATTAACTTTACTTAATCTAACCTAACAGTATAGCCTAATGTAGCATTATAACAGTTTCATCAAATTCCAGAATCAGCGCATTGGACTTAATTCAACTAAGTTCGATTCAATTCCAGTCTTGCCAATTCGACTTCGTCCCAATTCCACCTTATTCCAGTGCAAGTTTTCGGATTCGACTTTATTCCAATGTGATTTAATTTCATTCGACTATATTCCTGTCGCTCTACTAATTTTATTTGTTCAGGCGTTACAAGGATAGATAATATATATATATATATATATATATATATATATATATATATATATATATATATATATATATATATATATATTATTAGTTTGAATGTGGATTCGAGTCAGTAATTATAAAATTTTATAGTGACTTTGGTATATAATTACAGTAATAAAGAATGTATATAAAATTAGTCTTCTGTAAACGTAATAATTTGTTTGTGTGTATGTGTATATACACACACGTGTGTGTGTGTGTGTGTGTATAGAATAAGAACTTTATAGTGGAGCTATTGATGTTAGAACGTATGAATTAAGAGGGGTCCATGCATGACTCTTATCTAAGAGTGTCATGCACCCACACTATGTCCCTCGTTTTGACATAGCTTCCTTAATTCTATACAGGGGACTTTCGTTATTTTATAACGAAAGTATTGTACAAATAACATTAGTCCTTGTCAGTCATTTCTCTTTCGACAAAGAGGGTATCTGTAAAAAGGCACAATTTCGGATTAAAATTCGTCTAAAAACAATTTCTACAATCAAAATAAAACTCTTAATTTCAATGAGAAAACTTCTTTTTGAGGGTGTATTCTCGTAGTAGTTTTGCCTTCTTTTGGGTATAAAAAGCTTTTTTACAGATCTACAGAAGCTAAGGCTAACAAAGACCCTAAGATCCACTCTAAGGTTAGCCCGAGAGAAAGAAGAGAGTAGGGGGTTAAAAGAAGAGAATAAGGGGTTAAAGTAAGTAGCAAAACCTATCATTCGTGGGTTAACATTCATTTAGAAAAAGAGAGAAAGACTCACCATCATCATCCGCCAGCCACTGCCGACGAGTCGGAAAAATAGTCGAAGAGAATAGGAAAGGGGTGAAAGATGAAAAGAAGTAAAATAAGAACGCTTACAAACCATGCAAACACAGTTTTAACCCAAAGAACACTGTCATACCATGCAAACTACAGACATGCAAGTAAAGAAAGGATGAGAAAAGAAGAAGAGTATAACAAAAAGTGGGTTAGTTTACGTTACGAGTTACATCGAAGTTCGTGTTAGTCTAATTTTTTTATAATATAAATTTAACGCTGGCATATCACACGATGGCATCATTAGTCAACAGACTCAAACCCCGACTATTACCCCCAGGAGCTCCTGTTGTTAATTGTTTTATTATTTTAAACAACGTTAATATTTCTAAAATGCGTTATCTAAACGGTTTTTAAACATATTAACGCTGGTAGAGCTCACGACGGACGCGGGAAGATTATTCCATTTATCACTTACTTTATACTTAAAAAAGTTTTCAGGCGATGTTGGTAATGAAACGTCAACCACGTAATTTAAATCCGTTATCACGAGTATTGCTATTATCGAAAATTGCTTTTAACGATTTTAAAAACTTCAATAAACTCCCCCCTCCTTAATCTCCTAGTCTCGAGTGAATGCAAATCTAACTCTTTTAATCCTCTCTTCGTAAGACTTGTTGCGTAGTGACGGAATTAGTTTCGTGGGGCGTCGCTGAACCTTTTCCACCCTATCAATATCCTCACGCAAATACGGGCATCAAAACTGAACGGCATATTCTAAGTGAGGCCTGACTTGGGACTTGTAAAGGAACAATATAATATTTTCGATTTAAATTGGAAATTACGCATTATGAAGCCTAACATCCTATTAGCTTTTGCGCAAGACTCCAGGCACTGGTTCCTAACTTTTAAATCCTTAGATACGCGTACGCCTAAATCTACTTCCTCGTCAACGCTGACTAACTGTCTATCGTCCATCGTGTAATTATTGTTACGAGAACCTATATGCAAAACTTTACATTTGTCTACGTTAAATTGCGTCTGCCACTTATCCGTCCACTCCATAATCCTATTTACATCGTCTTGGAGCCTATTTCTATCGTCCACGTTAAGAACTTTACCGCCTATTTTAGTATCGTCGCGAATTTTGACACGTTACTGGTCAAGCCTACATCTATGTCGTTAATGTAGCTTACGAATAGCAATGGGCCTAACACTGAACCCTGAGGGACACCTCTATCTACATCCTGCCACCCCGATTCTCTACCATTAACAACGACCCTCTGTTTCCTGGCACGAAGCCATTCCTCTAACTTTTTTTTAATGATACACAACTTCTTTCGGTAGAAGATATTATGGTCTTCAAAACTTCTTTTTTTGAGTGAATTGAGAAAGTAGAAGATAATATTTCTATTGGTAGAAGGGTTGCGGGAATTTTTTTTTCCGAGCATAGAAAGCATAAAAAATTAGTAATTAACGTTGTTTTTTGCTTTTGGTACTTTATTTTTTGGTGACAGTAATAACATTTGAAAAAGTTAAATACAGTCATTACCGATTGCTAATTTTCATAATTTTCTTGTTTCTAGGAGAACTTTTTTCCGGAACTGAATACCTAATTTTTTCCAAGTTACTCTTGGAATTAGGAACAATTCCAATATATCATCATATATAGGAGGCTTATCCAACATATGCCCGCGACCAGAGTCGGCCCGCCAATATTTTTATCAGGCCCGCTGGCGGATACTGAAAATTAATTATCTAATGTCATATTATATTTTATTTCGATAAAATTTAATTTCAAATAAAATTTTATCTAAATTTCACACTGGCCTTCGGTGTGGGTCATTATTGAAATATGGCCCTTCATGAAAAAAGGTTGACACCATGATATATAGAGTACTATTATACAGGGTTTAAAGTAGCTTCAGCTTGTTTTTTAACTCTGAAAAAATTTTTCACCACCTCTTATGAACCTTACTATCGAATATACAGTTGTTATAAAAAGTACATGTAATAAATATACTCGTCCATGTTCACTCGCGTTAATATAATTCAATCGGATTTGTCTCTTCCACTCGAGTTACTTTATACACACCGGTACCACGTTCAGAGAACTACTCGAATCTCCTTTTACAAAGTTCTTCCAAAACCGCCATTGATGAAACGATAATAATCCAGAAGCTTTGATCATGAAGACGTTGTATAGTTCACAGACATTCCCTCTGTTAAAACCACAGAGTAAGAACAGTAATGAAGGAGTAATGACGGAACTTTACGTACAGAACTTAACTTTGGTGAAATAAAGTCGATATTTAAGGCCAAATGCAATGACATCTCTATAGAATACAAATTAATTTTTTTATTTTTGGTGAAAAGTGGAGCGTTGTTGATGAAGAGCTTAGTTTAGTTATAATAATGATTAAAATTTTTAAAATAAGTGAATTATAAATAATTAATCATTATTATCATTAATTAATTACTCAAAAAATTCAACGTTTCAGTAAAAACACACAAATTCTGAAACTAATTAGCGACATACTGGAAATGCAGAAACAAACAAACAAGGAGAAAGTGCGGGATACGACACTTTATCGACTTCACATTCTATCTACAAGTATATTTTGGGTTAGATTCAGTTAAGTTAGGTTACACTTGGTTGGTTGTTAGTTTTTGAGAGTGTCGATGTTACGGTCCTTGTCGATCCTATAGTATATTTCCACAATTGAAGAGAAAGATCCAGAACGTTTGCACTAATGGCGGAGTCAGTGACGTCAGTCATCCTTGCGTTGTTGGTCCTTAAGCTTGTTTTCACGAATATTCCTCGACAGTGACTAAATCAAGATTAAAGTCACCCGAAACAAACTAATTGTGGGTCATACACTTCTTCACTTGGATCTGGAAATATTCATTATTCATTATATACACAATTCTAATTACAGAAAGACCCTCGTCTCGCATATTAACAAAAGGGCAATGTTTACGTCATCGCGTTTATTTTATTCTTAAGGCCTTCCTGTTTGGCGTACGTGTCATTTTTTTTACAGCCCAC
>JAJOZX010007350.1:37500-62500 GCA_023014485.1 Bathynomus jamesi | reverse complement strand
ATGGAAAATGTAACGCTCTGCAATCTCTAATGTCATCTAACACTTAGCGTATCGAATGTGAAATAATACCATATTGTGGAACCATGTCTATAACACAAGCAGACGTAATATTTCCTCACGTTTGTGTGCTACGTTTGTGTGCTGTTTGTGTTTTAAGGTCTGTGTTCTTTTTTTTTTATTATTATTATTTTTTTTTGCCTTTGTATAATGTGTAATCCTGGTTTCGTGTCTGGGTTTGCTGAATGTCAGTGTATACAATTTGTACTTACATAAATATATACACAAACGCGGTTGGATGTAAACGTACGTATGCGCGTATCGGTGCGTTCCATTCATATTTTTAAAGGCGTTTTACGCTACAATTGGATTAATTCGGAGCAAAAAGAATAATTTTGTAATTACTCGATTCTGCATTTTCAAATAGGATACTCTTAATCTACTGTAAAAGTCTAATAATCTGGTTATTATCATTATTATATCATTATCATCATCATATCATCATTACGTTATCATTACAATTATTAGTTATTAACAATATTATCAATTAACAATATTATCAATTAACAATATTATCAATTAATAATATTATCAATTAACAATATTATCAATTAACAATATTATCAATTAACAATATTATCAATTAACAATAATAATCATTACTATCAACATTATAATCTTTAACATCACAATTACATCATTATTATTATCATTATTATTAAATAGTGATGACATCCTTATCTGGAATTTATAATTTGCTGAAGAAAATGGTTATAAATTTTACACACTCCTTCCGCCACCTGACTGTGCACAAATTGGAACAAATAAGCGGATAGATTGGACGATATTTCATTGGAGGAGAGTCTTTCGCATGTGCTACAGGGGTACGAACTCGGGTAAGACGAGCTATGAAACTAACCTGGATATACGTACCAAATCGGATCGGGTACAAGATGTTGTTTGGAAACTTAATAACAAGGAGAAGCTGTACTAAATCTTCGGCGCAAGATTACAATTAATGTATGAAATTCACTAGAGATATTTATCTTTGTTTGGACTATCTCATTGAGAGACTTTGTAATCAAAAAAGCGCCAAAAATGATTATGATTTTTAGTCCATAGTTTATATTACGTATTATGAGTTACAGGAAGCAATAATATGATGTAAAAAATTAATTTAAGATTCGGCCATGTCTTCGCTTTATGGAACGAGATACCATGTGTAACAAACTCTTTTGTACGCTCTTTCTCCGTTCATGGTTGCCTATGTTAAGTACCATTCTTTTTTTGTATGGTTGGGACCTTAAATGGTGTAGTGGCCTTAAATGGTATAATGAATGCCACGTGAAAGTATATAGATGTTACAGTAAGATTGTGAAACTAGTGATTTCATGAAATCTCTGAAATTTAACTTCAAGAAGTTACTGAAATACTTAGGAATTTCAGAAATTTAGGTTAGGTTAGGTTAGGTAAAAATAACAACCTAGCCAGTAACTTCCTAAAGTCCTTGAGTGAAATAGTAATTACACGAAATTACTGAAAATGTCAGGGATTTCATAAAATCACTAGTTTTACAATCTTACTGTAATATATATATATATATATATCGGAAAGTGGACTGAAAATCGGACCGTGAAGCTCTTTTTCTGTCGGGATGGTAAATACTCCCCAAATAAAATGTAGACAGAATTAAAGTATAAAGACACTGCCTAGCTCAGGATGGTACCAGATGAGCCAGGTGTGCCTGGCTATGTGCGATGGAGATCCCAAGAGAACTCGCTCCTCCACGAGACCAGACCTAGAGGTGGGGCCACAAAGCTTGACCTTCGTGTGAAGAAAAACCGACACACAGGACACAAGGTTACGAGGTATATTATATACGGGTGGCGCAAAAGTCGCGCATCATAGGAATTTTCAGTGTTGACTATACTGTAATAATATTTTTTCTTTTAGGTAGGGAATGGCTGCGAAATTAACAATAGACGAAAGGGTGAGCTTGTTTTTAATGTATGGAATACCAGGTAAAACAAATCGGTGACTCGGTAGAGAATTTAAATTCTGTACCATCAACACTGAAAATTCCTAATGCGAACTTTTGCGCCACCCTGTATATATATAGTTTGAGTCCCCTTCAAACCCATTTAGTGGGGTGGTACGTAAGTTAATAAGAAGGCATCCGTACCAAAACCTAACCTAAATCGACCTATCCTTCAGTAGTAATTTTTCAAATATTTTTAATATTTATTATTTTAAAAGAATTCTTTTAATAACAGATAAAAATAAAAAAGATCTTTGTAGACATTTGAAAAATTCTGTTTGTCTGTGTCGATAAAACCGCCACATTTTCATATTTCTATGCGCTTGTGGATGGCGACATTTAACCTAATCTAAATAACCTAACCTCACCTAACTTAGACAGACCAAGCTTCATTATTATCCATTTAAGGATTTTTGGAAAGAAACGAGTCAAACTATGGCGACACAGCTAATGTCACTACCCGCAAGTTCGTGTCGCGAGGAGTTCGGTGTGTGTCCTAAAGTTTGTCATGAAATACACACACACACACACACACACACACATATATTTTTTTTTTTGTGTGAATGTTGAAAGAAAAGATTTTGGAAATTATTGCGAAATAAATTTAAATTTGATTAGCGGTTCCTTACTTTCATTCTCAGGTTTGACTTTTACAATGATTTTCACCTGTAATTAACTTAATTATACCTTTGAATTAGGAAAGTCTTCTAGTCAAATTCAAAAAATTTTTATTTAGAAAATAAATATTACAGTTTTTGCCATGTTGTATATGATATAAATGGTAATATATATATATATATTATATATATATATATAATATATATATTATATATATATATAGTCTCAGAAGTCGCGCACCATAGGCTTTATTCAGATTTACGAGGTTTACGAGTTGAAATGGTTTATAAGTGATGTTTAATTACAATATATGTTCGATAATGTTAGAGTAAAAATTAATAGCATGTACAATTAATCAAAAAGCTATCTTAAAATAATTAAATTGAATGAAGCTACATTAGCCAATGGTGTCTCAGAAGTCGCGCACCATTGGCTAATGTAGCTTCATCCAATTTAATTATTTTAAGATAGCTTTTTTTAATTAACTGTACATATTATTAATTTTATTATTCGAACATATAGTGTAATTAAACATCGCTTATAAACCATTTCGACTCGTAAACCTCGTAAATCTGAATAAAGCTATGGTGCGCGACTTCTGAGACACCCTGTGTGTATATACACACACACACATATATATATATATACACACATATAATAAATAATATACAGGGTGGTCCAAAATTCTATTGCCTCGAATAAATAGTTTAGAATGCGTCGGGGCCACAGACTTTTGGGCTACCCTGTATATACATATACATGTGTGTATATACACGAATGGGTGACATTCTATACATTATAGTCATCATTTTGTCAAAACTAATAAGTCTAATGTTTCCTAGTATGTTCACTTCCTGTCGTCGTCACTTCCGTTTTCCGAATACTTCCGGAACTTGCTCTTCTGAATATCACTCAAAAAATTGCAGCGTGTCTTTATCTATTCGTTCTTTGCGATGACCCCCAAAAGTGGCGTCTTCAGACCTGATCTGATCGCATGAACAACATGTTTACTTCATTCTGAAATTAGCGCACACTTTTTCGGCTCTGCAAGTACATGTTTCCATCGCGTCCTCTAGTGATTAGCGCTCAAATTCGTCTTTGTCGTGAAATAATCGGAAGCGAAACTATTCGGATAACGGAAGACTCGACCGGAAGTGAACTCACTAGAAAACATTAGGTTAATTAGTTCGGCAAAAATTATGACTACACTGTAAATTTGATCAATTCTTGGACAAATTGCTTTTACAAATTAAGTTGTAGACAGAACGTGAAGGTTTCAATGTTTTTTGCAGAACGCTGCTCCACCCATACACCCATTTAGGGTACTAGCAGCTCGCAGCATCATCGCCAAGTATATAGAGGGTCAACGGGTTAATGAGGCTTCCGTGCGTGCTTCATCACTAGTGGAAGCAACAACGCCTCGCGTTATCATAATCCATTGAACAGTGTGGGCCATAATATTTTTTTTTTGCGGTTGCCCTTTGTCTGAAAATTGCAGACATTCCTTATTATACACAGTACGTTCGGGAGCACGAGTCATCAGGAGCAAGATGCACCGTGAGTTTCTATTTCGTTCCTAAGGCAACGCAAATGTAGCAATTCCATTCATAAACATTCATATCACCTCAAACTTGATCCACACAAAGTGGACCAAGAACTTATACTGTAATCTTTGCAATTTCAGATCCTCCGTTCATCTACGTATCCTTATTTCCCTGTAATACTAAAAGAAGTTACCATTAACTATTAAACGTATGTACAGGGTGGCCCATAAATCCTAATCGGTTATAATTAAAACGAAAATACAAAAAATCAAACAAAGTAAAAAGTTTATAATAAGTTTATAAATATTTATTGATTATTCAAAGCGCAAAATATTATGACCAAAATATTATGACCATCTCGACACATATTCTTTCCTTAGTAATCGATTACGTCAGTGAGAGTTCCGCTAAATGAATTTTCGCTTTAATTATAACCGATTGGGGCTTATGGGCCACCCTGTATATATAAACATTCGTAACTTAATCCAATTAGAAACGAAATTAAAGTCTAACTAATCTAATGAAATTTAACCTAACATTATAACCTGATGGGATGGTGCTACTTCGTCTAATACATTTAACCTAACTGAACTTCGTGTAACTGTACTTATCATTACAATACCTTCCCTAATTGCCATAATCCTTTATCTTCTCTCGGACCCACCACTACACGTGATTGCGTTATAATTAAGAACGTTAAGATGTAATTATTCTTGTAAAGCGAAGCTTCTTCGGAAAGAAGACGGGCAACACTCGCTTATCGTATGATGGGGCCCTCCTAGGAAGAAGTGGCCAAGCGACAAAAGTTATTAAAAAAACGCCAGACAACGCAGTTAAAAGTTGTACCAATTTGAAAGTTAAATAACTTTTAAACTTTTGAAAAGTTTAAAAGTTATTTAACTTTCAAATTGGTACAACTTTTAACCGGTTTTCTAGCGTTTTTTTTTTTTTTTAACTTCTGTCGCTTAGCCACTTCTTCCTAGGAGGGCCTCATATACTAGTCCCAAATACGTGTAATTTATATTCACCCGAAGGAACTACTTAATCGGCAAAATATTCAATTTAACAACCGAACCTAACCGGGACCCTATTTTATTCAATAAAATTAAACCTAATTATATTGAACTTTTATTTCATGTCGTACCCCCAGAATGGGGTAACGTTCAATTTTAATAACGTCGTGATGTAATTACTTTTCATACCGAAATTTATTAAAGATAACTATTCGATGTTTCGCAGATAATTTGACTGAAGTTGATCCTTACACATTTCTTATACTAACATTTAAGTATTTTTAACTGAATCCAATTCAGTTGTAAATACATTCCCATAATCTCCCCAAGCTTTCTCTACACATACTGAACCCAAACTCGGAACATTTATGATCTCATACCGCCTGCATCTACGGACTTTTATATTGTCTGCATACAAATTAGTCTCCAAACTAACGCTTTTCAATGTCACGTTTCACATATCGAAGAATAACGTACAAACTTAATTCGCAAACTGTAGAACTAAATAGGGCGCCCGGTAGCTCAGTGGTGTCGGTGGTGGACACCGAGCGGTATGACGCTAGTTCGTTCCTGGCCGCTGGCATCGGGTGGAGTTGAGTTGGCCGCTTACTCCGTTTCTGCTCTGGCTCAGGTTCCCCTTGGGAAACACCTTGGATTGTGACTAAATAATCAAGAGTGGATACTAAATTATAGTATCTAATTGACAGAAGAAAGCTTTCAACAATAATAACAATGTTTAACCTCCCGTTCGTAATGGCAAAAGTCACGTACGTGACGAAGGAAACCTACAGCTTTACGTGGGATCCGAACGAGCCATCTAAGGGTCGTTACATCATCTGACCGCAGAGGACGACCACCCATACAACGACTGAACAGACCCAACATCGCTTAATCTGGCTGATCTAACGGGAAGTGGTATTGGGACGTGGTTATGACGTAACCACAGGAAATGTTCGCTGAGAAAAGTTATTAGAAGAGAACTAGTTTGATCTTTGTTAACTATCAAATACTCTATATGGTTTCTAATTTATATTGTTAATGAATTTATTATAACAGTCATCTATCTATAATATAGTGGTGTATTATACAGGGTGACCAGAAAAAAGATGGCACTTTTTTACTCGCTTTTATTTTGGACACCTCAGTTTTCAGATCGGCCCTCGAGTGGTTCAGTTTCGGGAAGTAGAGTTCAACTGCTCGGGTTCGCTCTTTACCTTCCCCCGTCTTCGATTAAATATTAACTCAATGAGTCAATGGGCCTCGCTCAATGAGAGTCCTTTATAAAACGCTCTGCGGAGTAGTGCTTACACTAGATATATGGTGCGGGTACCCACTGACCTTTGCATTTAATAATTACCTCCAATAATTGACAGGAAATTATTATACTGTATAAGGTATATGTTCCCTCTTTTATGTTCCCCTTTTATGTTCACTAGTCCTGAATTATTCGTGTACTTTAAAATAAAATGTTAAATAGTTGACAGAGATCCTTTTCGCTCTGACATCTTGTATAATATTTATTACTTATCGCAAAAACAATGTGGAGACGCAATTAAATTTTTATTCTCCTTAAAAGGTTTGCGTAAGAACATAATATTAATTCACATGATCAATATTGTACTCGAAATTTAGTATATTTTTCAAGTACTTCGAGTAATACATATTGTACATGTATTAGTTTTTCTTTAATTTCATAATATTCTTAACTCCTGAAGCGGATATCCAGTATTTTTATGTATATATTTCTCTATATACAGGGTGTCCCATGAGTCCTGCCTCATAGGCAAATTTATTTTAAATTAACTTTACAAAAGTAATAACATCAGAACTAAAAGAAATGTTCAAATTGATGTCTTCTTTTGGGACTTTTTTTTTTTGTTGCAAGTAGAATAACGCAATAGCTAATATGGAAGAGTTACACTGGTGAGAAAAAGGCCTCCGGAGGCCTTTTTCTCACCAGTGTAACTCACTTCCATATTAGCTATTGCGTTATTCTACTTGCAACAAAAAAAAAAAAGGTCCCAAAACAAGACATCAATTTGAACATTTGTTTCAGTTCCAATGTATTACTTTGGTACATTTAATTTGAAATAAATTTTCCCCACGAGACCGGACTTATGGGACACCCTGTATATGTACATTATATCGACAAACTTTATATCTATATATGCATATAGATAAAATAATGGAAATTCAGTAGCTGAACTTTGTGTCACGCGTTATAATCAAACAATACTTTTACAGGTGTTACTTGAAGGTGTTACATAAGCAAAATCGAATTTCAATGGCGACGTTTCACCTTACGCAAGTACTGTAATTAGATTTCAGATTTCAAACTAATTTCAGAGTTTCAGTGAAAACGATTGACCTAACTTAAGTAAACTAACCTAGCGTAACCTAACCCAACTGAACTTAACTTGATTTAAACTAACTTTTTAATATCGACATTCTGCAAATCCACTTTGTTCCACTACCCGACTAAAGTAGTCATTGCAGGTATATCAAATTTGTAATGTACCCTAAAACCTTTTCTTCGAGTTATACTATACTAGGTGAGGTACCCGGCGTTGCCCGGGTTAATTGAATGCCCGGTTAGGTCAAGAATGCCCAGTTAGGTCAACTGAATGCCCCCCAAAAAACACTCACCCCCCTATGCAACTTGGGGGCTAACCCCCTCCCCCATTACCCCCACCCTTCCCCATTACTGCCCGGGATATATTTCACAAACAGACAGACAAACAGACAGGCTAAACTACAGAAAAGAACGCAGCCGTGAAAATTTTGAGCTTCACATTGTGTCAAGATTTCTGAATCTGATCAGATATCCCCCAAAACCCCCTGACCAAATAATTGAACTCCCAATTACTGTCGGTTCAATTATTTGGTCAATAAAACTATAGAAAAGAACAGTCATGAAAATCTTGAGCTTCGCATTGTTGCCCGTAATACAAACAGACAGGCTGACCGACTCTGTGGTGACATTCTTCATCCCATAAGAGGTTCCCGTGACAAATTTAGTAGCTCTAGGTCAAGCGGTTTGCGCTTGCATAAAGGACAGACAGACAAAGGCGAAAATATATAATAGATTACTCAGTTGTACATTAATTGTAATATGCACGTAAATTACGCAAATCAAAATCATCGAAATGCTAATCAATATTCATTTTATATAAGTACATATAATCTAATAATAAATAATACAAAATAACCAAAAACAATTATTATCACATTCATTTACGATGTATTTAAATCATTTTATAATTAAAGGAAGGTCTTTTACATACAATAACAAATGCAAACATTATAATATTTGTTCGTACGTTACGCAATGGATAATGGTTATCGTATAATCGTTATCTCCTAAATTATTATGAAATATATTAACTGAAAGTAAATAACAAAACTAATAATTCAAAGTGTTATGCAATCTTCAACCCTTAAACCATTCATGTTTTTGATGTATAAATTATATTTACGTTGATTGATTGATGTTAAACTACGTAAAGCGAGATAATATTAATTATCAACGAGGGCCAGAAAGTGGTACAGCGCTCAGGCCAAACAAATGCGACCCATTAAAACAAATCCCGAATTGTTGTTTGCCAGCCCTCTCGGGAGTCGAACCCACGACCTCAGTATTTCACTCAGCTTATATAGCTATAAAAGACGTGTATATATAGGAAAATGGCGTTACCCACTTACGTACGGGAGCTGTAGGCGCGGAGCGCTGTCGGTTATATTCATTGCGTGACACGTTATTTATTATGAAATGCAAATATTTGGTTACAGCAACCAAATATATGGTTAAATATTTGCTAACCGGCGCAAATGGTTTTCTATCACGCAATGGGTGGATTATACCACTGAATTTAAGTTTCTTATCAGAAAAATAGAGCATGGTTAGTTGAATTATGATATGACTGCATTCACCATATTTATCGGTTTAAAAATAGTTAACTACGTATTTGGTTGTTCCAACCAAATATCTTTATCCGTCATATGGTTAAGTGGATTAGTGTTAATCTAAATGTTTGTGTTGTAAACGCTTCCTGCATATTACGCAGAGGCCTGTCAGACTATGGTTACGTCGTGGCCACTATTGTAACACCGCTTCCCTTTGATCAGCGAAGTTAAGCGACACTGGGTTTGGATAGTAGTTGGATGGGAGAGCGTCCTCCGCGTCCAGATTATGTAGCAATCCGCGGCTCGGATCCCACGTAAAGTTGTATAGGTTTCCTCCGTCATATGACCTTAGAGGTTACGAAGGAAGTTAAACAACCCCAGCAAACTAAACCTCTCAGACTAACGTGGCCGTGTTTTCTTACGGAACCTAAAAACTTAAGATGTAGACAAAAGATAAAAGTCAATTAATATTGGGTAATTTCCCGTGGGACTAATGAAGAGCCGCGACACATATCGACAGAAACAATGTTCAAGATCTTCCCCGAGGTCATATAAGGTTTCCTTTATAGAGCTTCTACAGACAGGGGAGGAAGTCTTTTCTTTCGCAGCTGACGATCAAACCCGCTCTAATAAGGTTCATTTCAGGTTTTCTCCACGAGTGGCTAGATCTTGCAACCCCATTTTTCACTTGAAAGGAGTGGTCTTTCTGGAGGTCTGACGCGTGACACAATCGTCTCGCAACATATGTACTGTCCATTTAACGGCAAAATACGCAACAAGAGGAAATAATCTTCATGCATTTATATCAGAATTTAGACGTTCTTCAGTGAATACCAGTTCAGTATTTGCAACATCCTAGTTCGCTTTAGGCTACAAACAGGATTCCTGAAATGAAATGCCTGATTAGCCATTCTCCATACCCTTGCGCGCGTCCATTCAACCTCAACTGATTAAAATGAAACTCATATAATTGGATAGAACACATTTCAAAAATACGAGAATTTACGTTACTTATCGTTGTTGCAGGGTTGGTCTTTTGCATGTTGTACAGTATATGATATGAGAGGCGACTATATTCGAAGAATTTGGCTCACCCACGCATGCACATGGTATTGCCCAGTTTACCCAGTTTAAGCAAAAAAAAAAAAAAAGTTAGTGTATAGCTATTTGACACATATGTAAGAAGCCTTTTATATCGAAATTCCCTGCATACATTGTTAAAGAAATTAATTTTAATTTTGGTTGAAAAGCTATGATCATCCTTCCCATATATGATATTTATTATATCTTGGATTAAAGTAGAGGTTTATTATTCGGAAGAAACAAAATGGATCTTATAAATGAGAAAAATAGTTCTTGAGTGAACTCGTTTTTCGAATCAGATTTCGGCTTTTGAATTCTAAAATGAGATTCCATACAGAAAGGAATGGAAATTTCAAATTTTCGAGCATGCGAACGAGGGAGTTATATAACCGAGTGTTATACGAGGCCCTCCGAGGAAGAAGTGGCGAAGCGACGAAAGTGCAAAACGCCAGAAAACGCAACTAAAGTTGTCATTTAGCCACTTCTTCCAAGGAGGGCTTCATATACTGCATGTGCGCAAACACGCATTTATAACTTTCTGGGACATCACTGTTTGTTAGGAGGAGCTTCAAGCCACAAATACTTTTTTAATGAGAAATCATAAAAATGTAAACAGATAATTTGTGATATACAAATTTTTAAAGGATTTTGGCTTTTAACAGTTAGTTAATTAACGGAAGAGATTCAAGAAACATCTATTGAATTTATCTATTACATAACACCGTAGAAAAAAGAACTATTTACATGAAAATCCCAACACCACATTGTTTTTACGTACTTTTTAAACTAGTTTAAACTAACCCAATCTCGCATAACACAACCCAAACCAACCCAACGAATGAGGAAGTTGAACATGTGACGTGCGAGGCTCCGTACACTCTATAAAAACAATTGGTTGTGTTTACTTTAAAACTAAGAATATAAGACCAAATGTATTCTATAAAAAAAAAGTTTGGATCACCCGAAGATCAGGGCCCCCAGCCTTCTTTAGTTAACTTTATAAGGCTAACTAACGAAAATATCACGACGACAACCTAACCAATCGTCAAGGGCGTACAGTTGACCTAACGATTGGTTAGGTTAAGTCGTGATATTTTCGTTAGTTAGCTTTATAAGGCTAACTGGAGAAGGCTGGGGGCCCTGATCTTCAGATGAAAAAAAATATATATATATAGAGTACACTAGCTGATAGGAGATCGAAAGGGGACCAACGGGGGGGAAGGGGATTCTAGGGATTGAAGAAAACCTCTCGCTTCACTTTTAATTTACTTTCGACTTATCAAGTGTACATTCTTTATCGCATATTTTATAGTCAGTCAGGGGAAAAGTTGGTCCTTTTCCCACCCTCATTTGTGAAGTACACAAAACAGATAATTCTTAGTATGTACAGAGGGTTGACAAAAATAGACATCTTTGGTTTTTCCATAGTTTTTGATTTGATAATAGAAGTCAATTAATAATAACAGTTTTATTTAATAAATATATTTAGACTTGTTGTTTTCCTATTTGAATTATGTAAAGGTGACACGTTCTGGCATGCCATTAGAAGCTTTGCAACTCGTTCTTGAGGACAATCATCGTGGCATCTATTTACTTTTGTCAAGCCTCTGGAAGTGTCGAGAATTTTTTTTCGTCAACAGTGGGTAAACGTTTTGTACGGAACTGCATGAAAAAAATACTTCAGAAAGGAAGCTGAACTGTACATGTACAGTACATTTGAAGTACATAAGGAGTACAATAGCTATCTCTTATCAAATACCGGAAGTGTGATCAGGATGGTACCTTCAGCCTTCAGAAAAAATATCCGCGGGCGGTTGTAGAAGTAACCGACTGGGGAGAGACAAAATCCTATCAGAATGAGGTATGGCTCAAAAAGGGCCCCCCCCCCCCATTTTGTGCGCGGTATATAACAGAATTAAAATAAGTTACGTGAAGTTATAGGTTAAATTTAGCTTTGGTTAAACTAGATTAGTTCAATTTAGGATAAAAAGAAAAGGATAATAAGTTGGGTTAAAATCAGGCGAGATTAAAACCACTTCCGATGATATGGTAATGTAATCCTTTAAAAAAGGATATTCTACACGGATAAGTCATTAATTTATTCCCGAAACTATGTAGGGATGAGCACGATGCTCGTGTTACCAGCTCAACAAAGACGCGTTAGGGCGAAGTAGTAAAATGAATGAAATACATTTCATACGGAAGTCACTTCACTCGTATAGCATAAGACACGTACCGCCCAGTCGTAAAATGCTTACCACATTCCTTACTCATGTCCTTCAAAGTGGAGTTCGTTCAACGTTTTCATATTTGCTTCATTCATATTTTACTCAGCAGGAGCGTTGCGAAGAGTTGCAATGAGTGCATGCCAAGTGATTTGAAAATGAGTACTATTGAGGAAAATGAGTATTAAGAGTTTTTAGCGACTTTTTTTCCTTCCATAACTGCACGCATGCAGCAACTGTCAGTTCCTTGTCATTTTCCGCCATCTTGCATGGACACTGGTAATTTTGATTGAAGCGCGCTTTACCTGTACGTTATGCTGTGACTTAAAGATGATACGAACGTTTGGCTTAAAGCAGTATGATGTTTGGGTACCTCCTATAAACCTTTATACTCATTCCTGATCGAATCACTTATATATATAGAAGAGAACTTCAGTTAGATCGAACGTCACCCATGCAAACAAAATTTTATATATATATATATATATATATATATAATATATATATATATATATAATTTCAAATGTTTCGTGCGATGATTCCTCATTTCACGAAGATCAAGCTTGTCGCCCCTCCTCTCGAGTTGGCCTGGTGAAGTAGTGAGTTGGTTTCTTGTACTCTCCACCTCACGTAGCCAGGTACGCCCGGGCTCATCGGGGATTGTTCTGAGCCAGGCGTCTAATCTTCTTTTGAAGATGCCCACCGCAACACCCTTCGTGTTCCTTAGGTCTTTGGACAGCTGATTAAACAGTTTTCGTCTTCTCACAACAAAACTATTTTCTTTCAGTGTTAAGGATGTTCCCTTGTCTAGCCTTTAATTTGGGAACACGACACAGTCTTCCTTTTCTACTTTCCACTGTTGTTTGGGGAGTTATAGGGTTCAAAGTAAGATTAGGGACTAGTTTCTCCATTATTTTCCAAGTATAAATAATGGTGTATCTCTCTCTTCCCCTTTTCAGTGAACATAGGTTTAATTCGCGTAACCTTTCCCAGTAATTGATCTTGGTTGTGAAGCTTCTCTGAATCCCTTCTAGCTGTCTGATGTCTTTTTTTTATATGGGGATGTTAGGACCGAGCAGTATTCCAATTTGGGTATGATCATATGCAGTGATGGGCATCGATACACGAAAATCCCTAAGGCGATACCGATACAGCGGTACTCGTAAATCGTCTAAAGCGATACCGATACATCGATACTTTACAGATGGCTAAAGCGATATCGATACCGATACAAAAATATCGCTCGATACGTAACGCCGATACATGTATCGCGATACTGCCCATCTCTGATCATATGTCTTCGATTCTGATGCGAATAGACATGTGGATAGGAGCTGGTTTTGGCCAGATTCCGGGGCCATTTCGGACTACCAAAAGAAGAAAAAAACTTCCTTTAGAATACATCCTCAAAAAGAAGTTATAAATTCTAAATTTAGAAGGTTTGATTTTGAGTGAATTCGAGGATGTTTAAGCAGACGCAGACATTTACAATCTTATCTTTTGGGCAAAATCAAAGGTTCCCTGTACACTAGGCGCCAAAACCTCTCCAAACTATACAGGACCTTTTATAGTATTTCATGGTGTCGGTTTACAGTAAGTATTTGGAATGGTGATAACTGGGTGAACGCACAGATAATCCAATGAAATAAGCATCTCTTTTAAAAAAAAGGGGGGCGCTTCTTCCGGATTTTTCGCCCCGGGTCTTCTTGCAGCTAAATCACTCCTTTTAAAGCCTTCCTCAATTTGTTCTTCTATTGACTGGAGTCGGGAGCTCCTCCTTCCTTCTGCATCTGGGCGCTGAAGTGAGCGACCTTTACCTCCTTCTGATTGAATTATCATTGTACCGAGTCGTAATTCCTAACTTGTCTGATCTTTCTTTGTCTTAAACTTTCCTCCTCGAAACCCCCTTTTTTCCCGCCATCTTGCATACTACTGACCGAGATTGGAAACCGGGAGGCTATCTGCCTTTAACTGTAGCATTTTTTTTATAAGCAACTTACGTCTGGCCTCGCTTCTCTGGGGAGGTTTCTAGTTTTCTGCCTTTATTTAAGTACTAGCGGAAAACCCGCCCTTCGTGCGGGTAGCAAAAATATCCCAGCCGACGGTCGAATATTTTCGAAGACTTATTAGTTAGGTTAATTGAATGCCCGGTCAGGTTAATTGTACGCCCTTGACGATTGGTTAGGTTAAGTCGTGATATTTTGGTTAAATCTAACGAAAATATCACGACTTAACCTAACCAATCGTCAATGGGCGTACAGTATAAAGAATCTCTCTTTTCGAGCGTGACCGACTGACAGACATTCCTGGTGTTTATATTAATAATGTGTAAATTAAAATTCACTGGGTAATGAAAACAAGTAAAAGAATATATGAATTTGCAGACTTTTCTCAGGCTAAACCAGCGAAAGTAATATTAAAATCGTTGCGATGTCAACAGAAAATTGATTACGAAGACAAATTGCGAGTAAATTTGTCTGAACTACAATAAATTGAAGAGAATTTGATATGTTAAGAAATTTCTGAACAATATAAAAAATAAATGAATATCGGAATTCATGAATGAAGCGAGGTGAATATTTTACTAACTACAGGAGTCTCAGAAGTCTTGGAGGGGTTTTATTTGGCTATAACCTTATTTTTTCATTAATTTTTTCTTTCTCAATTAAAGTACCTTGCTGCCAGGGCCGTTTCTAGCCATTAGGAGGCCCTAAGCAGTATACCATTTGAGGCCCCACCCTCCATCCACCAACTCACGCCTTACTACATCACCTCAGCACATACATACAAAAATGGCTGTGTTAATAAAAAACAATTATGAAACAATTTTAATGAAACATTTATGTCCAAAACAACAAATATGTACTTTCAGAAGACAAACAGAAAAAATACTCCAAGAAATTCCTGAAAATTAGCTTATACATTATTTAGAATAAATGACACAGAACTATGTATAAAAAAATAGTGCAATTATCAACTACCAAACAATTACTAACTCTACGATACAATCGTGTAATAGCTAACAGTTATACAGAACAGTTTGTATCTTCAAAAAAAATTTCTGCCCAAAATCATCAATAACATCATCGTATGAAATCTCCCTGCCAACGTCTTGGTTGATGCTTATGATGCCAAGGCCACTGAGGCGATCCTGCCCCGTTGATGATCTGAGGTAGTTCTTGATTAGCTTCATCTTAGAGAAGCTCCTCTTGGCTGACGCTACTGTCACAGGTAGAGTGCGGGCAATTCTTAGTGCAACCCAGAGATTGGGGTATAGTTCCTCCAGTTGCTTCTGATGAATGAAGGAGAGA
This sequence comes from Bathynomus jamesi, assembly GCA_023014485.1. Lineage (NCBI taxonomy): Eukaryota > Metazoa > Arthropoda > Malacostraca > Isopoda > Cirolanidae > Bathynomus > Bathynomus jamesi. Next base: position 46,768 of record JAJOZX010007350.1, on the reverse strand, counting down.
AGCTCCAATGCAGTCATGTTGTGTGAAGGTAAAGTCGGCAAGTTCTTAATTTTGAGGGCCAGTTCTCTTCCATCAATGTCAGAGTCAGCTCCAGAGCTCAGTATCTTAGAGAGCTTTTCACACTTGCAGGACAAGTCTTCCTTGTTCATTGTGGTGAAGTTTAAGAGAACCCCAAATATGTCCCTCACATCATCTAATGTTTTGAATCTCATTTATTGACCCGATGGCACAATCCACCACCACATTGAAAAATATGACTTCCAGCCTCTTTAAGGCTTCTGTAAATGGTTCGTCAGGAGCTTCGTAAACAAAGTGCTTTTTTGTATAAGCATATAGTAAGAATAAAGTTAAATAATATAGAAATAAGATCTCACGATAGTTATTTACACATAACGACCAAAACGTTTCGTTTGTCTCCGCTTTATCATATTTGTCTCATACAAAAACTTTAATTAATACGACAATAATAATAATAATAATAATAACAATAATATTAATAATAACTTCAGCTATATTCCTATTGTTGCCCTGGGAGCCTGTCTAGGGGCCCCCTAGTAGCAGCGGGGCCCTAAGTGGCCGCTTAGTCTGCTTATGCCAGGAAACGGCCCTGCTTGCTGCGATTAATGAAAATGGAATCCTGGACAGTCCAACAAAGAGTGGCTATTGTGGAACTTTATTTGACAAACAACTCTTCCATCGTTGCCGCTCAAAGAGCTTTTCGATTAAAATTCAATACACGTTCTGCTCCTTCTGATCGAAGCTATTCGACGGTACGTCGCTAAATTTCGTATGGGAAAGGTCAGGGAGACGAACCAAGGACTGGCCGAAGTCCAACTCGGGTTGAGATGGTTGTGAAAGCGTTGAGGAAAATCCACATCAGTCCGACGACGCAGCCAGGAATTAGACATTTCAAGAAGTTCGTTACATCGAATTTTAAGAGAGGATATCAATCTTTGCCCGTACATCAGAGTCGGATAACGTACGCTGATGCGATTTTAGATTTACGCAATGAAAATGAAGATTTTCACCAGATATTAAATTTGTAATTAAAATCGCAAATATATATCTTCAAGTGTTACAAACCCTTTTCTATTTGATCTCCAAACAAGAAAGTTATAGCCAAATAAAACCCCGTCAAGACTTCTGGGACACCCTTTATTTAGTTCCTTCGGTAAGATATTTAACTGTTTTATAGGACTCGTCTGATTAAGTTCATCGTCGTCTTCTGTAAGTAACCTTGTCTTATTACCTCGCGTTTTAGAAAATGAGCTACATCACAACATTAATAAAATGCAACGCGACCCCTTTTGGTGGGTATACAACATGAAATAAAAGCTTAATATATAATTAGATTAGGAGGTTACGATAAGTGAAACCATGCGATATTTCATTGCGTTTAATTTTACTGGACAAGAAACAGTGCCCGGTTAGGTTAGAAACTGAATATTTGGTGGATTAAAAAGTTTCTTCGGTAGAATATTAAACGTATTTGGGACTAGTAGGCCTATACATTAGTATGTATAACACAACCACGGGTATAGAAAACAAAGACTTCTCGCAACTTTCTATACAGAGAAATATCTTCTATTGTCTCAAATTACTCCAGAAAGAAGCTTCGAAGACCATTTTTTCTATCTAAAGAAGTTACGTATCATTAAAAGAAGTTATTTTATCATCTTACAAAAAGCTTTGATACCCAAAAGAAGGAAAATCTTCCCCCTAGAATGCACACCCTCAAAAAGAAGTTATAAGTTCTAAATTTAGAAGGTTTTACTTTGAATGAATTAAGTGGGTCCGAGAGAAAAATGTTTAATACATTTAGGTAAATTATATAGTTATGATTAATACAATTATATGAAGTTCACTTATTTGTAGAGGTTAAATATATATTAAATTAAATAGTTTCCCGTTAAATTACAATAAATTATAGGTTAAATTCCATTAAATTAATCAGATTTTAATTCTGTAATTAATAATATAAAATTAATATAAAACACTTGTGTTACACAGAAACCAACAAAGAGTAAATAATAATAAAAATTATACAGGGTGCCCATAAATTAACTTTACAAATTAAATTAAAATTGAATTTGTAAATATAATTTATGGACACCCTGTATATGATGATGATAACGCTTATTGGCAAGAGAGAAATCCCATAAAAAATGCACAGTATTCATCAAGGTAATAAACGATACATCCAATTAAACAATAAATTTAAAGCCAAAAAAGGACTACGGTAATAAAGACATAACAATAATACACGTAGTGAAATAAGTAATAATAAAATTAGTAGTGTGTGTGTCATAATGCGCCTCGGTGGTGTAGTGGTTAGCGTCGCTGACTAAGAATTCATTGGCCCTGGGATCGAGACCCGGTGACCAAGCGGCGAGCAGCAAAACCCAGCTGTTCATCCTTCCACACAATAAAGAAAGTGGTTGGTAAATAAATGGGTATCATGGGGAGCCTAGTGGTTAAGATGCTGGACTGTTGGTGGGGCGTGGTTCGGAGTGGAGTGAAAAGGTGGAGTGAAAAGCTTGACCTTCGTCAGAATGAACAATTCGGGCGGAAACAAACCAAAGGCATATATTTAAAAAGATTAAGACGTCGTTTATAAATTAAGCTTTGCTTCTCAAAGCACCGCTCTACCCATACACCTATTAAGCGTACGAGCGGCTCTCAGCATCATCGGCAAGTATATGGAGGGTCAGTGTACTGATGAAGCTTCTGTTCGTGGTTTATCACTGCTAGAAGCAACGATGCACTGTGTTATCATAATCCAATGAGTGATCCAATTCATAACTATTTCAATGGCTGTCTTTAGTTTGGATTGCAGACTCCTGGTTTTAAAGGTCTGGATGCATAATTCATCAGGAGTAAGATGCCCCGCAAGTTTTGAGTTTCCTCCCTGAGACAACATAAATGTACCAGTTTTTATCAAATATATTCACATCACCTAAGGCTTGCTCTTCACAAACTGGAACAAGAACTCGGAATATCTTGAATTTTAAACCTTCTGTTTATATAAACGTGTACATTGAATGACTGAACTGATACTGTATTTATTTTTTTATAATATTGAAATAAATAAGAAATTAAGCTATGTACAATAAATTTCTAAGCCCAGCCCCTGACCAACCTTGTGTGGTAGGTTACGAGGGTAGAATGAGGGTATTAGGGCAACTCTCTCATCAAATCCAGCAAATAAAGAAGGATGTTGTAGGAGAGTCGTTCAGTGCCCCAGTGTGTGTGTGTGTGTGTGTGTCATATATATTTCTCTTCTATTCTTTACAAAAGTTCTTTATAAAGAAATATTTTTCTTTGTAAAAATATTTAAACAATAACATTATTTTTTCTTTTAAAAAAAAGTCATAACAACAAAAGGGATTGTCCCATTTATTCAAATAATTTTTGGATACTCTAAACCCCAACCAACGGATATTTCTAAAGCTCCAACAAGCTTGAAAAAATCTTTAACTTTATTTTTATTACGCCTAAAATTTTGTTAAATCTAAATAATTATTCTTTTCTGACAAGAAGACTTCCCTTCGACTAATCACAAAGAAGAGTATAAAATTTTTTAACGAAATATATCCGTTTCGGAGAAATTTTTATATTCCGGCCATAAACGCCGCGATTACTATGTCCGTTTATTAGGCCTCGTACATAGCCTATTCCGTATTGCGAGGCCTAGATCCAAGATGGCGCCTTCCCTATTTTCGGCATCATAAACTCCAATATGAACTTAATATTCTATGGGGTCAAAACGGCGTGCTTTGCGGAAGAAATTTGAGTCAATTAATCTCTTATCATATTTTGCATACTAATTGCAGTATTAAATCCGCGTAGCTTACAATGAAAAGCTACATAACTCAAGTGATTTTTCATTCCCAAAAGTTGAGGCGCATTCGGTCCGGACCGAAATGGATCGTACGGGTACACTGATAACGGCGTAAGAGCGAACGAAATCTTAAGGAACAAAGAGAGAGCGCGGGACAAAAGGCCCCTAATGCATCATAGGGTTTCCGCTCTAAAAGACAGGCCAGAAGACACGTGTCACGGGAAAACGTCGCTATCCTAAATGTAGATCGTCGTCCGTGAAAGCAAAAGAGAGAGAGAGAGAGAGGGGGAGAGAGAGAGAGAGGAGAGAGAGAGAAAGAGTTTTTGTAGTAGTGATTTAATGGAGTAATTACAAAGCGAGATGAAGTATTTAACGATTTTTACTGAAAGCATTATATTATTAGCATTATCATTTATAAATAGCATTATCATTAAATTCGTACGTGCGTACGAATGAAAGAAAGGCCACAACACAACAATACACGAATAAATATATATTATTAAGGTAAGTATAAACATTAAATACAAAATAAGTGAAACATTAACGAATAATTCTCCATTGAAAAGAGTAATTCAGATCAAAATCAATAAAATAAATACATAAAAATGATCATTCCAAACATGAAATAATCCTCCTAATTGAGTTGGGCCTAATTTCAATAGGCTTTAGTCATGCTATGGGGGGACTTTTTATGACATGTGAAAACAGGGACACAGAAGTCACCGAGGTGAAAAAAAAGGAAAAAGAAAAATTGCGCAATATTATTATTAATATATATATATATATTATAGGGGTGGACTGGGTATATAGGATATTCAGTTACACACACACATATATAATAATAATAAGTGTGCGTGTCTGTGAAGATTGATGCAAGTGTGTGTGTGTGTGTGTGTGTGTGTGTGTGCGTGTGCGTGTGCGTGTGAAGATTGATGCAAGTGTGTGTGTGTGTGTGTAATAATTGAAAAAGATTGCATGCGTGTTTTTTCAAGTTTTAAAAAATCACATTTGGTCCTGTCTCCTCGTTTCAAATTTACATAAAAATACAAACTGGAGAATGTTTTCAGTCCTTGGAAAATCGAATTGAACTATATATCGAGAAAGACGGCTGTTGAGTCCAAGAAATTTGTGATGTTACGTGTTAAAAACTTTATTAATTATGCTTTCATTTGTCGGGTACAGTTTGCTTCCATCGTGTATACATCAAAAGTTATTAAAGTTGACAGTTGCGCAAGCAATTTGTAATCATATATATGTAAGTTACAGTGAATGTCTGAAATCAGGCAATTTGTAAATTGACTGAAATTTTGGGTAATGTGTCAAATTGTGATACACACAAAACCTACCTAATCTTTCTAGTAATGCTGCATATGCATGTCCACTGGTCTTTCCCAATATGTTGCCTAAAAATTCATTAGGTTAGGTTAGGTCTTGTGTATCACAATTTGACACATTGTCTAAAATTTCAGTCAACTTACAAATTGCCCGATTTTAGACATTGACTGTAACGTTTATATATATATATATATATATATATATATATATATATATATATATATATATATATCGCTTGAGAATGCTCCAGTGATTGCTGCTACTTTCATTTTCCTGCGTGAAATATCTCAACACAACCAAAACCATGGATTTCGTTATATATATATATATATATATATACACACACACACACACACACACACACACACACTATATATATATATATATATATTATATAAAAATCATTAAACAGTTTCTCATGGATACCCGGTTAGGCGACTCTAACGTTGTAGGGTATATAGTTTTTGGCTACATTTAACTACGATATTTAAAGTCTTTTTTTTTTTTTATTGATAGATGTAGATACATTCTACATTTTCGGGAAATTCTGCGCGTGCGCACATTCTTTATTACTTTTACACATATTTTTATGTATTTAAGCGGATAAAAGTTTCGCTCTTGCAAATGTTATAAACAAAAACAATAACAATAAAAGCAACAATAAAAATTTGTAAAACCTTTTTTATATCGTTACCTGTAACACCTTTATGCTTTCGCAATGCACAAATTTTCGAAATACTCAAACTTTATAACTATTTTATTTTCCCAATAAGGATTTCCATACGTATACATTTTAAACGTATAACATATAGGCTATATATATACAGGGTGGTTCAAAAAAATGCATACAACTTTTAACAGTTTTTAAAGTCTTTACTATTTAAGTTATCTTAATGAAACAATTTTCAATGTGTCGAAAAACTCGTGAGGGGGTAGAGGAGGTCCCGAAAAACTCGTGAGGGGGTAGAGGAGGTCCTTTTTACTATGTTAGGGGTCGGTGAAAATGTCCCAGTTAACCAATGAACAAAGGACTTTTATTGCGACTCATTATTTGAAAACAAAATCTCCAACACGAGTAGTTCGAAAGTTTTGGAGACGGTTCCCAGACGGAAGTCCTCGAACGAGGAGGACCAAAAATTTAATTGTGAAGAAGTTAAGTGATAATGGAACAATTCATAACCAAAATCGTAGCCACGGTAGTCGCGGAATGACTGCGCGTACAGAGGAGACAAAAGACTCGATACACCAAGCAGTAACACTTCTTTCACCACCTTTCTCTACAAAAAAAAAAAAAAATGGTGTCAATAATCCAGCAGGGTTGAAAGCACCTTAAACAGAAAAAACAAACAAAACACGAAGAGGTCAGAAAGGAAACTTAGCGCAAAACTTAATTTCACTGTTGATTTCAAAACTGTTAATTAAGATAAATAGTAAAAAAATTACAAGCTGTTAATGTTGTATACATTTTTTTTAACCACATTGTGCGGGTGTGTGTGTCTGTGTCTTGCTACCTTACGTCATTACAACAATCTTTAAGATACACACAGTTCAGTGCGACGCAAATTTGCGTTTAGCGACATTAGCAGTGTCGCCGCAGTTTCGGACTTTCTCATTGAAAATCATTAAATACATGAGAAGAGGGATATAATGAAGGTCACGCTAGGTTAAGTTGGGTTAAACTAATCAGGTTTTTTTTTTTTTTTTAGATTAACTTAAATCCCGGTATCCATAATTGAAAATGGGGAAAAGTCGCGGTTCTGTAAGGTACGCGTGTGAATTCTAATTCCGCATCATTCACAAAATGCATTATATAAACATTTCTATTAATTAACATTTATACGGAAATAATATACGACTTACTGCAATCATGTCTTATTTAAAGATTCCAAAAGAAAACATTAAATTAAAAGGTTAATATACGATGGTCATTCAAAGGGGAATTTCTAACTTACTTTATATTAAAAGAATTAACAGTAAATTTTCATATATATATATATAATATATATATGTTAAACACAGACCGTGCATGGAACAAGGAACGGTCTGTGTTTAACATATAAGTTTCTCAGGGGACCATTCTGAGTTTGTGTGTGTGTATATATATATATATATATATATATATATATATATATATATATATACAGGGTGGGCCGAAAGTCTGGATCCATAGGAAAATATTTATTTTAATACATAAATTACAACAAATGGTAAATACTTAAAATTAATATCAACTTTAACTCGTAAATGCGTATCCGTGATACTGTACAGTAGTTCGTACTCCAGTATAAATACTCACTTTTTTTATTTCAGCCCAGAAATGGCTTCGAATCTAACAACAGAAGACCGGGTAGAACTCGTACTCATGTACGCAAGACAGGGCGCTACACACAGAGAAGTTGCTACCGAATTCAATAGAAATCATCCTGATAAGCATCCAGTAACACATGCGACTGTTGGCAAGTTGTTTAAACGTTTCAAAGAAACAGGAAGTGTACATGATCGACGGCGTTCTGGTCGTCCAAAAACTGCAACTGATGAAAATACCTCTGCAATGGTATGTGAAACTTTAACGAATAGTCCAGTAAAGTCAACAAGAAGATTATCAAATGAAACACGCATCTCGAGAACGTCAATTCGAAGAATTATTAAAACATCATAAATTCCATCCCTAAGTGTCTCGATGTCAGAGGCCTCCAATTTGAGCATTTGTTATAATTTGTTGTTTATACTGGAGTACGAACCACTGTACAGTATCACGGATACGCATTTACGAGTTAAAGTTGATATCATTTTAAGTATTTACCATTTGTTGTAATTTATGTATTAAAATAAATATTTTCCTATGGATCCAGACTTTCGGCCCACCCTGTATATACACATGATGAATTTCACAATTAAACACGTGAAATAAATAGATTATGGACACCCTCAAGGAAAAATGAAAAGCGATTCCCTGATGAAGTGTAGTGTTGAATACACGAAAGGCCATGGAATCGCTTTCCATTTTTTTGTGTGGGTGTGCGGCATATATATATATATATATATATATATATATATATATATATATATATACTGGCTTTTTGTCAATTAACCCTATGTTTTTATGATTGTACAGTTTCAGAAGAAAAAAGTTCGGCTAGAAATATGAAATTGGCTGTTTTTTAAATTTTATTAGTCACCAAAAACGAATAAAAAAATAAAAATAAAACCATATTATTACAAATTCATAATTTTTTTATGTTTCTTAGAAATTCCGTGTTTTTAAGCGAACTTTTTTCTTCGAGAAGTTAATATTTATTCTTTTAGAAAGTCAATAAATACATAAAGTAGCGAGTATCGTAGAACGAGGTCTCGAAGAGCGGCTAATGACGAAACAAACAAGACGCTATATGCGCACTTTAGTCGGTAAAATGATAATATGGAAACTCCATTTAAAAGGTCTTGAGGATAAAAAGAAAAAAAAAGAAGAAAAAGCCGAAGTTGCTGAACTCGTATCAAAGTAACTTTATAGGACAGTTTTGCCCCATTCATCTTGGCACTGCTCAAAAGTTGGACAGGTCAAATTTAGGTGTAATGGTGTGGTGGGTTCCACTTAACGTGTCACTATCGAATATTTTATGCTAAAATGTGTTAAAAAAATTTAAAAAAAATGTTAAATTGTTCGTCTTTTTTTTTTTCTTTTTTTTTAACTTTTGTTCTATCAAAAAAAAGGTAAATATTCAATTTGAGTCTAAGGAAATATGCGTTTTTATGATTAATGTTTCACGCGTTTATTTATTCATTTTAACATATATAAACAAGCGAACAATAGAGTAATGTTTTAATGCCTTTGTTTTCTGATGGCACTTACAGTGCCATTCAGTAAACCATCAAATATTCAAAAAGGCAATTTCACTCGTAAACCTTCTCTCTCTCTCTCTCTCCTCTTTAGCTTTCTATCATCATACACTCATCCAAACACACGCACGTATACATATACACGTATATACGCGCGCGAGACATAATTAAGTCAGGACTGACAACCCCATTTAACCATTAAAAGTGTAAAGATTTATATCTGAAACGAGATTAGAGCGAGCCTCGATGACCTTG
>JAJOZX010007350.1:0-32500 GCA_023014485.1 Bathynomus jamesi | reverse complement strand
CCCCCCCACCACCAATTTTGACAGAATATTTTCGTTAAAACTAACGAAAATATCACGACTTAACCTAACCAATTATCAAGGGCGTACAGTTCATCTATTAGTAAATAGTAAATACTATTCCAGAAACAAACAATGTTATAATTAATAATAGATCAACTGTACGCCCTTGATAATTGGTTAGGTTAAGTCGTGATATTTTCGTTAGTTTTAACGAAAATATTCTGTCAAAATTGGTTGGGGAGAGATAACCTACAAGTACCAACTGTAGGTCTAAAGTGGAGTGACGACAATCTTGACCTTCGTCAGAATGAAAGAATTGGTGCGAAAGCAAAACGAAGGTTAACCAAAATAACTAAGATCGATTTTAGCCATTTCTTTCGCGAATATATCTTTTTTTAAACTAAAAAGAATTTATTCTAAACTAAATATTTGAATAATAACTAGTCACTTAAATTACTCACGTACATTTTGGCTTCCTCTTCCACAACTGAACTAAATTTCTCTACAAATAATTTTATACAGAAATAGAGAAGCATTTGTGTTAAAGTTACATTTATTTTACTACGATTTATAATATAATTATTATTTCCGGTGGGACATTACGGTCCCTATTGGTACTGAAAGGGTTAACGGAGAGTTGGAACTAGCTATAAAAACTATATAATCGAATAAGTAGTATTTGTATAACTGCGACAGTCCGACATTGCGGTTATGCGTTACACCGCTTCACATTGTATCAGCGAAGTTTAGCGACATTATACGGGTATAGTAACTGTATGGATGACCGTTCTCTCCGAGTTCGGATGATGTAGCGACCCTGGTCAGAATTCCACGTTAAACTATGGTTCCCCTCCACTGTTAGCGAGTATGCGAAATCACGTAATTAAGGAAAACTACTGTTGCAATATAACAGTTAGTATAATCCACCAATTAAAGCTTTCACGGTAATTTCAAATTTTTCACGAGTCAAAGACGTGTTGATCGCTAATTTGTAATTGCGAAAAACTGTTAAATGTTAATATTAACCGCCTAAATTAACATTACCTTTCGTATAAAAATCAAAAATAACACGTAAAATCAGGTTATATTTCATATCAACGCAGTTTTCACGTACGCGCAATAATGCAGGTATGATTTATTAAACGCTTAATTATATATATATAATAATAATAATTATTTAAAACTCACCTAAATTGCGTGAGACGCCTCGATTTCAACTGTTGATAGACGAATCTTGAACGCTAAATTGCCGCGATCAACTTTTTTGAACATAAAATAAACTGAACTCGCTAAATCCAAGAACCAATTTATAGGCATTAAATTAAGAATATAAAACACTTTAGTCTCTCTTTAAACAATGAAGAAAACAATCCGTGTAAATAACACTTAATTGAAGGAAAACACATACACGGCACATATATATATATTTCACTTCATTTTGGGGAATAAGATGTTTGTACTTCCGTTCAGAAACTTGAATTTAGTTGGTTAGTTGGTTCGTTGCTTCGTTTCGTTTTACGGTCGTCAAACACCGAAGGGTCATTGAGATGGGATTCCTTTTTTTAAAATGAAGTAATAAAATTGTTTACTAAACCAGACTTGGTATTAATGATTAGTGAGGTTTCCCGTATATACTTCAACATGATAAAATAACTGAGTATATGTTGAATAAATATATATACACAAACATTCATGCATGACTATATATATATATATCGACTAAATTCAATTATTGCGAAAAATGTGACTGAAATGTGTGAAATCTAAAATTCTTCGGGAACTAAAAATAATATTGGGAACCTAATATTATCACACATTTTCTTCACCCGCATCGAGTACCTGACAAAAATAGGTAACTATTTTATTTTTACTATTTTTAATTTTGGCGTGTCGTTCTTATATGTATATATATATATTGAACGTAGCTATATTTAATTCGGGTTTTTTTTTATGCTAATTGGAGTTTTTCAATGTGGTTTTTTTTTCAGTATTTGTCAGTTGATTTCAGAGGCTATATAGCCAAATATTTCAAGAGGGTTTTTTTTTAATTATTTTTTTTTAGTTCGGAGGGGGGTGAGGGCTGTTGATTATTACAAAGTGTATATATATAATGGATTCTACGCTACGGAAACTAGTTCCCTCACCCCACCCCCCGCCCCACTAAAAGAAGATACACGATTTGAGAAAAAAAAAAAAATTGGGGGAAAAACGAACGGGTAAACTGTAAATTAAAACGAAATAAAACCAAATAAGCGTCGTAAGGAAAAGTGTTTTCTCAATGATACATCGGTTTTTATTTCAGTTCCATCTATAAAACCGCAATTACATATTTACAAATTGTCCTTCTTTTCCTTTAATGCATTCCTTTCGGTTTTCCTCTTCGTCCTGTTTAGATTTTTTTTTTTTCTTTTTGACGTAGGTTCGACACCCATTAGGAAAGCGACCTTATGACATTTAACACCTCTCTACCATTCCAAATTCCCCTCAGGCCCCACACGGTCACCTGTGGCAACTTGCAACTATGATATATTAAATGCTTACGCTGCAATTTTCTCACAGATAATCGTACCTTTGTACTTTGATTAAAGCTCAATATAATTCGGTGTCGTAAAAAAAACAAAGAAAACCCGCTTCTTTCTATTGCATTCCGTCCATGCAAACAATTTGATTTTATGCATGCGAGTGTATATATATTAGTGGTGCACCGATTACTCGGTATCGGCACCTGGCATGCCGATATTAGGAAAATACCTTGCATGGCCGATTAATCGGCATGCCAGGTGCCGAGACCGATTAATCGGTGCACCACTAATATATATATATATATATATATATGCGCCTCGGTGGTGTAGTGGCTAGTGTCGCTGACTACGAATCCATCGGCCCCGGGACAGAGACCCGGTGACGACAGCCGACGCGCAGCAAAAACCCAATAAACACACTAAAGAAAGTGGTTGGTAGATAAATGGGTACCCTGGGTGACCTAGTGGTTAAGACGCTGGGCTGCTGGTGGGGCGTGGTTTGGATTCCACGTTAAACTGTAGGTCTAAGGTGGAGTGAAAAGCTTGACCTTCGTCAGAATGAAGAATTCGGGCGGATGCAAACCAAAGATAAAAAAAAGACCAAAGATATATATATATATATATATACAAAGCTGGGCACTTGCGGTTTTTTTTGCGGTACTGCGGTACTACCGCACCACTACCAAACCGGTACCGCATAACGCAGTACCGCAAAGGATCGCTGAAAGTACAGGCTGTACTTTCAGCGATCCTTTGCGGTACTGCGTTTGCGGTACCGGTTTGGTAGTGCGGTAGTACCGCAGTACCGCAGTACCGCAAAAAAACCGCAAGTGCCCAGCTTTGTATATATATATATATATATATATATATATATATATATATATATATATAGAGTACACATGTACAATTATATACATACATACATACACACGTATATGTATTATAAAATTCACACTCCTTCCACGAGTATAATTATTATACATATAAAATAATTTATATTGTATTGAATTCAGTTATTATAATTTTATTTGAATAAAAAAATGGTAATTGGGAGAGAAGAACATAATTATGAATTAGTCCCCCTTCCAAAAGTATTGAAATAAGTAATTTATATATCTTTTTATTTATATATATATATATTATATATATATATATATATAGATAGATAGATAATTCCCTTCCCTCCTGTGTATGAAAGATACATTGCGTTTATAATATATATATTTTTTAAAATTATTAGTACTTACGATCTGTACAATTTATTAAGTTTTTACTATTGGTGTGTATGATATCACCCAGTAATGATTTTAAGTCAAGGACTGTTCCGACCCCTTTTGAGAAATGGGGAGAGTTGGGGTGCGATGACGAGCCCGCTGCACGTAATGGCTCGACTCGGTTTTATTTTTTTTTTTTTTTTTACTAAAAGGGGATTTGCTTTTTCGAGTTAGTGCCATAATCGCTCGTCTCAGCGCCCTCTGGTGGACGAAGGTTGTTGAGCGGAGCAACCAATCAACCATAATGATTTTCCACTTTATTTGTCCAGGGCTACGTCGCAGCCACCTCGAAACACTGCTTCCCGTTAGATTAGCGAGGTTAATCGACACTGGGTCTGGGTGGTAGTTGGATGGGTTATCGTCCTCCGTGTTCGGATGATGTAGCGACCCGTGGTTTGGATCCCACGTAAAACTGTAGGTCCCCTCCGCCACATGACGTTTGCCGTTACGAAGGAGGTAAAACAATCCCACTTATTACTATTTAATTTTCCCAGGCCTACCTATTATTATTATTATTATTATTATTATTATTATTATTATTATAAAATTACCGACAGCCAAATTCTTGTAAAATAAAAAAAAATATCAATGCATATTAAACCAAATTACATTTTCTATATTTTCAAGGTGAAATTGAATTAATAAATTCAATAATTTTTATAACACCTGACGCGGAAATCAAGTTAAAAATGTAATTTTTGGTTCCCCGAAATTTATTCGTCAACAAATTTTTTTTTTTTTTTTTTAATTTAAAATTTAGGAAAAAGAAAATATTTATTGAAAAATATAAATAATAAATTCGATTTTTAGTCTTCATTAATATATATATATATATATATATATCTTTAGGGAATGTTCAGTGGAGGGTAAATCCTGTTTGAAGCCGACGAAAATGCCCTCAATGCAAAATTGAAGACGTTATTACGCTTATGATCAGTTTGTATATACATTTAGTTATAATAACCAAACGATGTTCACTAGAGCAATTTGATACCTTTTACACACACACACCCACACACTTGCATCTCCCCTTGAGTGAGGTATTGACTTTTGATTTTACAAGAAGTGTAGGGATTTTATATAGTTATATTTTCGAAAGTATTAATGAAAAACATTTTTTTTTTAGAATGAAGATTAAGGGTTAGAATTTTCATGATGAACAACAGATGGACGATCCAACAGCGTTCTCTTATTGTTGAACTTTATTTCAAACACGAATGGTCCATCATTGTAGTTCAAAGAGGTTACCGTCGAGAACTTGGTGTTAACATTGCTCCTTTTGAACGCGTCATCCGTAGATGTGTTTCAAGATTTCGGGAACGTGGAACAGTAAGTGATAAACCACGATCAGGTAGACCACGGTATGGAAGAACGCGAGGAAACATTGAGCGTGGCCGCGCTAGTGTTTTGAGAAGCCCACAGAAATCGACCGAGAGACGTTCAATGGAATTTCGAATTGCTGAAACCGCTTTAAGACAAATTTTGAAAAATTATTTGCATTGATATCGATGCAGAGTACGGCTCGTGCAACAAATCCCTCTAACTGATTGTGATTCTCGCATGTCATTTTCACAAAGACTGTTGGAACTTGTTACTGAAGATGAAAGCCTAATTTTTCACTTGATAATGAGTGACGAAGATCACTTTCATCTGAATGGCTTCACCAATAAACACAACTGTTGGGTGTGGGCTTCAGAAATTCAAGAATTGTGCACCAGCGTCCGCTGCATCCTCAATGCGTTACTGCGTGGTATGGAATTATAGCAAACAGAATAATTAGTCCGTACCTTTTCAGAAGATGGAGCCACCTGTCACATAGCACGAGCAACAATGGAAGTGTTGCGTGAACTGTTCTCAAACAGGATAATTTCTCGTAATGGAGACATAAACTGGCTTCCACGATCCTCAGATTTGCCAGCAGCAGACTTCTTTTGTGGGGTTACTTAAAGGAGAGAGTGTATATCAACAAGCCACGGACACTACAGGATTTCAAAGATGACATAAGGACAGAAATTAATGACATTACGCGTGAAATTTTGACCTCTGCAATGGATAGTGTCATTCTTGGAGCACGCCAGTGTGTAGCAGTTCGTGGTGGACACCTACCAGACATTATTTTCCATACTTAATGGTTACAAGAAATCTTATTGAGCTACAGTTTCATAAATAATAAACAAAAATTATACCAACAAATTTTGTTTTCAATTATTGAGGTTTTAAATCCCTACACTTCTTTTGGTGAACCCTGTATATATTAAAAAATGGAAAAGTAACCTTAACTAATCTAACCTTAATGTCATCGAACCAGGATATGTAAGTGTATCGGACGCAACTAAGGGCTCGAGGGGTATTTCCTGTATCAACCAACGTATATCTTAACCTAACGTACCCTAATCGGGATTAATAAATCTCCCCCCCCCCCTTATACACAGTATAAAAGTTCCTAGATTTTTTTAGTAAATTTTTAATGTTACGAGGTACCAAAAGTATTACCTCACAAAAGTGAAATTAATTACTCTATATTTGTGAATTATCAGTCAACTTTACAGGGGGAAGGGACTTTTGAAAGACAAAAATTTGGACTCGCGAAACAAATTCTCGAGACGTCGAGAAAATGAGAATGTTTTTGTTGTTGTTGTTTAATTGGCTTGTTTATCCCGCTTCACAACATCTAAGATTATATGACGGACGAGACCTATAGCTTTACGTGGGATCCTAACCGTGTCTAAGGGTCGCTACATAATCAAGACGCAGAGTTCAGTCTCCCATTCAACTACTCTTCAGACCCAATATCGCTTAACTTCGCTGATCAACGGGAAGCGGTGTTACGACATTGACCACGACGTAACTCCTTACAAACGACCTTCAAAAGAATTTTATTTCATTTTTATTGTCTTCTAAACTTTTAATTAGTCTTTGCAAATCAGGGTACGGTAACGTTAGGTTAAGTTAAGTTAGGGTGAGTTAGGTAAGATTAAATAAAGTTAGGTTAGATTACGCATGCAAGGTTAGGTTAGCTTATATGTTAGGTTAGGATGGGTTACGTTATGTTAGTTATAGTTATACGAAATTAAGTTAGATTAGATCAAATTTGATTAGGTTAGATTAGGTGTCGTTGTAGATCGTTTTAGATTTCGTCGTTTTTGCTAGCGGAGGTCCAAAGATTTTCGTCGAGAAATTTGGCTTTGGGAGGAAAACTTCTCGGCGTCTCGAGAATTTCGCCCGTCGATCAAAAGTTTTTTCTTTCAAAAGGTCCCACCCACCGCTGGCTATGCATTACCCTCATTTACAAAAAAACTAGCTATATTAGACATTTCTTGGACAGTAAACATCGGATAAAATCTTACTCGACACCATTTCGGCAAAAATTATATTCAAGGTTTTTTGTCTGGCGTTTATTCCGATGGGTGGAATACTCCTTTGGCACTTATGCTTGCAGCTGCATATATATATATATATAAAATTTAAAATAATATAGAATACCGTTAATTTTCTTGTTTATAGAAAACGGGATTCGAGAGTGCTTATCTTAATTCATTTAAAAAGTTGCGATTTTAATCAAATTTCGTTGCGAAATTCGTACTTTGAAACAATTACAAAATTTCTTATCGCACTTTATCGCTTTCTCTCTGTAACCCCCAATACCCCAATTTTTTCGTGTGGAGGGGGGCGGGGGCGTCCCGTTTAGCTAGCTTAGCTGTTTCGACATTCCATGTTGTATGAAATGGCGATAAATTACCTTCATATAATCGATGGACGAGAGATTCTTAATCCCGTTTAATCGTGCGAGATTTAAAGAGATTCATTCACGATTCTTGGTCGTGCATGCGTTGATCCTAAAAGGTTGGTTCGTATACAGCTCGCGATGGGCAGACAAACTATCGTTCTGCTGTTCAAAACCGGCTTCAATCTTTATTTATACTGCTTCGCTCTTCATTGCTAGTTTTGTTTAAAAGCCTTTTTCCATAAAAACGTCTGTTATTCTAGAAGGGCAGTATTGATTTCCTCTACCCCCCCCCCCCCAACACACACACACACACTGCCACCACCAAGGGAAAAAGTTATTGCATCCCAGTATTTGGGAACTGCATTTGAGCCAAGGATATTATGGACGATGGACTTGTCACTGTATTCCACTAGAGATGGTTATTGAGTACTTCATGATTAATTTAACATTTTTATTTCATTCGATTTTCAATAAAAATCTAAACGAGCCATCGCCTTATTTTGATAAACACTCTCCTACGGATGTTCTAACTTTCTTACACTTCTTCCTTCGACACTTTTGCGTTCATAAGCGGATGGCAGAAAAGAAAGTTTCTGCTCTGTTTATTGAATGACTGTTTCGAACGTGTAACCACAACGTAGGAGTCTTTATGTTTTTAGTTCTTTCCTTTTTCGTTTGGGGCTAACCCGGGGTAGCTGAACCTTCTGAGACTTTGTTAATCTGTAGCTCTTTAACTGTATAGTACTGGATAAACTTTGCACTTCCATTATATATTTTTAAAGTGAATAAAACAGTATTGTGGCAATCAAACTAAAACATTACCTACTTTTATAGATATATTCTTTACCATCATCCTTTCGATCTTGAGTACTGCATGCTGTACACTTTCGGAAAAAAGTTGCCTTAGAAATATAAAATTTCTAAAAAGGATGAAAAATTACTAATTACCAATAATTAGGTTTTTTTTTTTTTAAATTTTATTAGTCAACAAAAATAATTAAATTATCCAAAGAAAAAAAAGAATGTTACCCCGATTAGTAATTTCTTATTGCTTTTAAAAAAAAATTGTTTCTGTAGGCGAATATTTTTCGAAATTTCTATATGTATAAATTTATATACACTCAAGTAAGTGTGTGTGTGTGTGTGTCCGTTGCTTAGCAAATGAAAAGGTAATACGAATTTTACCTATAAAATAAATAAAACAAATTTTGTCGAGTACTTTAGACTACATTTCAACTTCCTTTCATGAAAGACCTCAAAAGAAGTAGGTCGAAGTAAACCCGACAAAATAATCATTGAGAAGGTCCAGAAACTGACACAGCGCTCAGGCCAACTAATGTGGCTCATTGTGTTAACTCTTCGATGATTATTATTATTATTATTATTATTATTATTATTATTATTATTACCAACGGGATTAAGACATCTGATCGATGTGACATTCTTTCGATAAGTTACTATTAGGTTAGGTTAAGTTAGGTTAAGATAGGGTAGGTCACACTAAGTTAAGATAAAATTAGGTTGTTAGTTTTTTAGAGTGTCGATGTTCTGGTCTTGTTGACAAAATGGATATAGGTCCAACTTGGATACAGTACAAAACAGAAAAAGGTGAAATTAAGTGTTTCAGATATAGCTTGACAAGGGTAAAACCCAGTAAACCGTAAAGCTTAAGGGCCAAATTAAAAAAGAAAAAAAATTAATTAGGGACCGACCGAAGTTCGGTTTTGGTTTCGGCCCGAAAGTGGACTTTCGGTCGGGCCCGAAACCGAAAGTAAACTTGACCGAACTACCCTTCGGGTTCAGTGGAATCGGAGCGACTCTTTTCTACTGCGGGCAATGTCATCAACACCAAACGGGCGAATTTGACCCCAGTAAACGCTGAAGATGTCATCCTCCTTTCAAAAAACTTGAAATAACTGAACTTTGAATATTGAATGACTCGAAATGTCTTAAGTTTTCTTATTAATTTGCATTAATGAACATTAATATTTTTGGAATGTTTTTTTTATCGTTCTTTAATTATGTGCTACGTTTTGCATGAAAAGGAATAATAAAGCGATTGAATTACATTACATTACAGATAAAGTATTAGTATTCCATTTTATATTACAATACTTTCGTATAAAGTACTCTACTTTCGGTTTCGGCCGAAAGTGGAACCAACTTTCGGTTTCGGTTCTGAAAGTGCCGAAGTACTTTCGGTCGGTCCCTAAAATTAATATTAATAGTCCAATTAGCAGCTGTATTTTCTGTAAAAAAAAATTGTAGTACCGCAATAATTGCAGAACTATAGAACTTATCTTTACCAATAAAGACTGAAACTGAATTCTCTCGATGCGCGCGACCTTAAATCGCCAAGTTTTGGTGGTTAGATTAAGTTGTTTGGTTTAGTTAAGGTGTCGATATAATGTGTCGTCGACCAAATGGGTATGGGCCCGTCTTGATATGGAGGAAACGAAGTTTGTGAGTCATGGCATGTTCAAGCTTGACGCAGAATTAATTTCATTTTCGTGTAGAGTTCCTACAGATGTGAAAGGAGGTCATTACTCTCTCAGTTTACGATTAAGATACAGTATACTCCCAAACGTTTTTATGAGGGTTCCCGTCACGGCTTCTTTAAGGTGCTCAAGGAAGCCTCAGTACCCCCTTTTGTCCTCTCCACTGAGTGGGGTTTATGAGAGGTATCGCGAGTGTCACAGTATTTTTCTCACAACATTCGTGAAACTACAGCTTTAAAATTTATCCTGTCGCAACACTGAAAAGGGGTGATTCTCAAGGATTAAAATTTCTCTCGAGAAATACCAAGTTATTTTTTCTACCTTCTCAAATCGCCGCCAAAACCCATACCCATTACTCTAAAATTATAATGTCGAACTTCAGGCCTCACTTAAACAAGACTCCTAAAGTCCTTGATCACCCATTCTCCATACCCATTCGACGTGAAGTGGTTTAAATGAGACTCGTCCGAGAACTGAACACGCAGAAATCCAAAATGCCATACGTAAGTCTGTCTTATTTCGTTGTTATACGCGTTAATGAATACAATAATCAGTATTGGTGAATGATGTTATGAACTATCCATGCAAACTATCCATGAACTATCTAAAGAATTTAAACGATCTATCTCTCATTTTAAACGCAGTTTACTCGGCCAAAAGCAGTCAACCCACCACGAATAAATGAAGATTTACCGCGGCAGTAGCGTAAGAACGAGCCATTTCGCGTGGCTTTCCTGTTGTTCATTTTGAAGGCTTTAAAAGTAGGGAAATTCAAAGACCCTGCGAGCGATGTTCGCTGAAACTGTGATGGGTCAAATAAGTAGACGCGGATGAAGAGAAAAGTTTAACCATCACAGAAAACAAAGACTTTCCACAACCTTCTTTATACGTACAAATATTACCTTCTGTTGTCTCAAATCAGTCAAGAAAGAAGAAGTTTTAAAGACAATTTCTTCTATGTAAATAAGTTATTAAAACTATCATTTAAAAGAAGTAATTATATGAACCGACAAGAAGATGCGATACCCAAAAGAAAGAAAAACTTCTTCTAGAAGTTGTAAGATCTAAATTTCTAGTTTTCTTTTGAGTGATATGGTTAAGTCACATGTGTAAGACCTCGAACGAAGGGAAAGAACATCGTATGTAACAATGGAATATATATATATATATATATATATATATATATATATATATATATATATATATATATATATATATATATATATATATAAATATATATATATATATACATTCAACTTGCGCGGAATATCTCCTATACAAGCGTCGTTCTTTACGATATATATATATATATATACAGGGTGGGCGGAAAGTAGCTCCCTATTTTGGATTGGTAAAAAAATACGTATATTATCCATTTATTTCAGAAGAAATAATATGAAAAGGTAGGCATACATGGTAGGTTTTCTCTAAAATTCAATGTGGGCTCCAACTCTTTCCACCAGCTTCTGGAGCCGCCCAGGAATGGCGTCCACTGACTTTAGCAGGAACTCCGGCGGGATGGAGGACATGACTTCCCGAATTCGGTCCTCCAGTTCTTCCAATGTCCTCGGTTTGGTGCGGTAGACTTCTTCCTTTACCCACCCCCAAAGATCTGATATTTATGCAAGATGGCGCCCCTCCGCACTTCGCTCTTGTTGTCCGTGAGTGGCTGGATGCCCACTTCCCTGGGCGTTGGATGGGTCGTCGTGGTCCACATCAATGGCCAGCCAGGAGCCCCGACTTGACACCGTGCGACTTCTTTCTTTGGGGGTGGGTAAAGGAAGAAGTCTACCGCACCAAACCGAGGACATTGGAAGAACTGGAGGACCGAATTCGGGAAGTCATGTCCTCCATCCCGTCGGAGTTCCTGCTAAAGTCAGTGGACGCCATTCCTGGGCGGCTCCAGAAGCTGGTGGAAAGAGTTGGAGCCCACATTGAATTTTAGAGGAAACCTACCATGTATGCCTACCTTTTCATATTATTTCTTCTGAAATACATGGATAATATACGTATTTTTTTACCAATCCAAAATAGGGAGCTACTTTCCGCCCACCCTGTATATATATATATATATATATATATTATATATATATATATATATATATATATATATATATATATATATATATATATAACAAAGAACTGACTGTAGAGAGGTGGGAACATGATAAGATATACAGTATGACTCATACTCATTAATTTGTAATTTTCGTTGCAATTGAAACATTGGCTTTGAGAAATGTTTGCAGAATCTTTCCGTACACCTTTTCTCTAGATGTAGAAGTTGTACAGTTCCGGAAATAAATTCGCCTAGAAGCAATTTCTCAAAAGTATAAGAAATTACTAATCAGTAATATCCTGTTTCTCTTTGGGTATTACGAATTAGCTATTTTTGAGAGATAGTAATAAAATTTTAAAAGCAAAACCCGATCATTACTAATTAGTAATTTTTTATGTTTTTTTAATTTTTTTAAGTTTATAAGCGAACTTATTTCCGAAATTGTACGAAAGGTTACTAAAATCGGGGATAAACTGGACCATAATTCTCGTAGAAAAGTTTTTAAAGGCTATAAACAAAAAGCTTTTTTTTTTCTTTAAATCCGTACCAAAAAGAAACTATCTTTCTAACAGGAACAAAATATATTCAAAGAATAAAATAACTTCAATAGTTTTAGTTTTCATTAAAAAGATTTTAATTGCATTTTAAGAAAGCTTTTTTAATAGCATTTTAAAAAAAAACTTTTTTATCATTGTATATAATAATTGCTGACCATCGGTTGAATTGATACCACCAACATTGACAGCAAAAAGTATGAAGTGCCATTCTACTTTTTCGATTGATTTAATTGAAGACTTCCAAACTTGTTTTGATTTTTGATGGGTATATATATATATATATATATATATATCTATATATATATATATATATATATATATATACACAGGGTGTCCTATAAGTCCGTCATCATAGGAAAAATAATAAAAAAAAGGCAAAACAAAAGCTTTTATTAACAGAACGTGCTCAATATGTCCACCATTGTTTTCAATGATTTCAGGAGTAATGGTGTTACATGCCCCAATAATGCGCTGCTGCAAATGTTCAACACTCCTAATTTTCTCTGCGTATACCAGCGCTTTCAAGTGGCCCCAGAGATGGCGTGAGATCCGGGCTTCTAGCTGGCCATTCCACAGGCCCTCAACGTCCTATCCAATGACCAGGGAATTGTTGGTACAGGTATTCCCTTACTTGGGTGCTGTAATGTGCAGGAGCACCGTCTTGCTGGAACCATGTTGGGAAATTTCCTTCTTCGCTCAAGACACTGGGAAATGCTTCTTCCTTGAGCATACGTAGGTAGGTGCCTCCAGTGACATGTTCATCGAAAAAGAGGGGGCCTATGATGCGATCCTTCCAAATGCCACACCATACCATCACCCGAGATGGACCTTGTTCCTTTGAAGAGGTATATCAGTGAGGGTTGTTTTGAGACCAGTAGCGGGTGTTCTGTCGATTTACCTCACCATTTCCATAAAAAACAGCCTCGTCACTGAACAGAATGGTGGACGGGAAATTGGCATCCCGAGCATATTGTTCCGTAGCCCATTCACAAAATTCCATCCGCTGGTCGGGATCATCTTCGCTTAATTTCTGTAGGATCTGAAGTTTATATGGATGCCATTTGTGAGCCTGAAGAATGCGATGGATGCTACTTTTCGACATTCCTGTCTCGGCGGACAATCGCCGAAGAGACTTATTGGGACTTCTGTTAAAATGAGCCAGGATAGCAGTCGCTGTATCATCGTCAGTGGACCTCCTTGAAGGTCCACTGCGTGGTTTATCTTCTATGGATCCTGTTTCCTTAAACTTTGCAACAAGTCAGCTAACACAACTCTGTGTTATTGGCTTGCGGTCTGGATGCAGTTTGTTAAATTCAGCAGAGGCCTCTCTTTGACTCCGATTTCCTATGAGTAGAATTATCTGGATTCATTCTTCCTTGCTCACGGAAAAATATGAATTATGGTTTGTAGAAATAGAAAAATATGAATTTCTCCTATGATGCCGGACTTATGGGACACCCTGTATATATATATATATATATATATATATATATATATATATATATATATACAGGGCCGGATCTAGAAGTTGCGAGGTCCTAGGCAGATCTAGAAATTGCGAGGCCCTAGGCCTATATATATGAAAAGATGGACTTAATTATCGGTACTATACCAGCAATATTAGAATCCCGCATAGACAGAACTATGCCAGCACTTAAAAATTAAACCAAACCAAAATAATCACGCATGGCAATTGTATAAGAAATATAAATAAACCATACAAATAAGTATAAATTATAATATGAATCAAGATTTGTATCGAAAATATAAGAATGATTTCTAAGATTTATATAATATTATAGGTAATGACTTTCCATAGTATACAAACGTTTTTCATATGTGATGTATAAGAGATGTTGACATTTCATTTTTTATAATAGTGAGCGATCGACTTATCAGGCTAAATATTAATGCTTTAATATTTGGTTCAGATGCTCCTTGAATATTACAGCAATGCTTTTCTACTTTTCTTCGAGCTAAACTCTTCAATTAATTGAGAATAATCTAATGAATTTGTTATATCGTTTTCTATTGATAACATAGCTAATGATTGCAATCTCGCTTGAGACATGGTGGAACGCAAATATGTTTTAATAAGTTTGAGACGCGAGAAACTTCTTTCAGCCGGGGATGGTTAATACTATTCGAAGTGCAACATAAACATTAGGATAAATCTCACTTAGTTGTTTTTGCACTATATAAACAAGGGCATTTCCGAGATCTGTTTTCTCAGGTATAAACCTGCAAAGTACTTTAAGTTCTTCATAGAGTTCTAAATCATTAATATCACTTGAACAGAACGCGCAAAACGGCTTAAGCGAGGCCCCCTTTGGCGCGAGGCCCTAGGCGATCGCCTAGTTCGCCTATAGCTAAATCCGGGCCTGTATATATATATATATATATATATATATATATATAATATAGGGTGTCTCATAAGTTTGGAACCATGGGTAAAATAAGTAATTCATGTTTTTCCGTTTATGCAAGTGCCCATGATGTCTTTGAGTAAGGAAGAACGCATCCATGTAATTCTGCTCGTAGGAAATCGGAGTCAGACGGAGGTCGCTGAGGAATTTAACAGATTTCATCCGGACCGCGCCGATAACACACAGCTGTGTCGGCAAACTTGTAGCAAAGTTCAGGGAAACGGGATCCATAGGAGATAAACCACGCAGTGGACCTCCGAGGACACCCACCGACGATGACAGCCGCTACCATCCTCGCTCATTTCACAACAGTCCCCAAAAGTCTCTTCGGCGTTTTTATTGCCGTTTTTATCATCATTTTGCCCTATGGTTCCAGACTTACGGGACACCCTGCATATACACAGTATATATATATATATATATATATATATATATATATAAAGAGGTTGCGAGGTTTTGAGAGAGAGAGAGAGAAAGCTTTAGTGAAAATTAATAAAAACTAAAAGGCTAAATTATCCTTTAATACCCTGAAAGTTTTAAGAAACTGAATAATAAAATCGTCTGTCATTAATTGGAACACAATCAGTAAAGTGCCACTTGATAAAATTAATAAACATTTGTTAAACTGTTTGAAATAAATTAAATAAATTTAAATATATTAATTTTGAAATTTGTAATTTAATATACACTTCAAAATCAATTCTCTTTTCAATATCCAAAACTTTTCTTTTTTTTAAGTTTTTATTAAAAATTAATTATTTAGTCTCTTAAAGCGTTGTTTACCAACCTTTTCTGGCTCAAGGCACCCCGGAGGATAACATAATAACCCATAACATAACTTTACCTAACCTAACTAGTGGTGTATTCGAGGTTATACCCGGCTATACCCCGTATATTTAGTTCTATTATTAATTTTGAGCGTATAATATTTACGTCAAAGTATCTAATGGTCATTTCCAACGACTTTATGCATTCACGTTTCTATACCGAGTTATTATTAGAGTATCTTCTTTTCTTTAGCGTATACCCGAAACAAATTACGGGTACACCACTGAACTTAACTAAATACAGAGGGTTGAGAAAAGTAAATAAAAACCTATTTTTTTGTTTTTCGCGGGTTTTGATTTGATAATAAAATTGAATAAATAATATCAAATTTATTGAATCAATATATTTGTAATCGTGTTGTTTTCCTCTTTGTATTATGCAAAGGTGACACACGTTCTGGCACTCCATTGATGAGCTTTGCCATTTCTTTCGGAGGACAAACATTCTGGTGTCTATTTACCTTTGTCAACCCTCCGTACCTTATTCTCATTTACGAAGACGGCTATTAAAAAGTTTGCGTACAGACGATAAGAAATTAGTCAAATATTTCTCAACACCATTTTGAAAAAATATTTAGTTTAGTTTTTGTCGTTTAAAGTTAAGGTCTACGTCGTAGACAATGTCATAACACCGTTTCCCGTCGATCAGCGAAGTTAAGCGACATTGGGTCGGATGGTAGTTGGATAGGAGACCGTCCGCCGCGTCCAGACTACGTAGCGACCCGTAATTCTCGAGTAAAGTTCTAGGTCCCCCTCCGTCGTATGACTTTAAATATTGCGAAGGAGGTTAAACAACCCAATCATTAAACAACACCAAACTTTATTATTAAAGTTTGGAACTCTATACACTGACGACGTAATTTTAAGTACCAGTTAAGAGATATATAAAGAAGAGTATTATACAGGGTGGTCCAAAAGCATCATTTACCCATAGGGAATTACGGTAATTAATTAATTAAAATAACGTAATTTGAGCTAAATGAGGAACATTTTGAAATAACATTTATATTTTTATAAATAAATGTATCTACTTATTTTGTTTGGGTAGACACTTTTCGGAAACCTATTCACCTGTCCATTCTGGAAGAAAAAAAAAAAAATAGAACTAGGGCACCGTCTATATTTCGTACGATAATACAGGGTGCCCATAAATTATCTTTACAAATTTAATTGAACTTGTAAAGATAATTTACAATTTACGAAGCTAATTTACTTAATTTTGTTTGTCGATAATTGTGAAATGTACATCCATTATAATAACCAGTGCCCGAATCTCAGTGGGTAACGCCATTTCCCTCTAAGTGAAAACACTGAGGTTGGGGGTTCAACCCCCGATGGTGCTAGTTGATAATACTTCGGAAATTAGCGCACTGGGCCGCATTCGTTTGACCCAAGCGCCGTGCCAGTTTCTGGCCCTCCTCCTCCCGACCATCAATTATATATAAGTTATCGCGCACCGCGCAGTGAAATAATGATTTATTAATAACAAAAGAAAAAAAAAAAAAAACTTCACGACGTAATACGAATGAAAATCCCGTAAATAGGAAATATATACATCGATGCACGAACCATTTAAGTCTCTTTTAAAAAGTTTAAGGTTACGTTGGAAAATAAATAATTGCATTACAGCCCCCAAAAGGACCCGCTATTTACGCTTCGAGGGTTAGGTAAATGATGCCGTATTAACAAAGAGAAAATACTGTTTTTGTTTTCTTTTTAGAGACTCTCTTATTTATCAATAAGTAGAGGTTAGCTTATCACAGAATAAATATTTTTCATTTATCAAAATGAAGCGCTCATTACAAACACGCCAGAGATACCCGCTTATTGGCCAAATTCAAGATGGCGGCGAGATAGCAGCTATTTTGATGCAACGAGGATGGATGAACTTTGATAAGACATTGCTATAATCTTATACTTTATTTCTCTCTATATATTTTCTTAAATAAATAACCATAGGATTTATTAGGTAATACAGTATATATATATATATATATATATATATATATATATATATATATATATATATATATATATATATATATATATATATACACACACACACACACGAGTATATATATATATATATATATATATATATATATATATATATATACTATATATATATATATATACACAGTATATATGTTTGCAATTCAGCTCCTCCTTAAATATAAAGATTAAGTTTGAGGTGCAGAAAACAACACCCTTTTTCATACCTTTAAGATGTCCTATTCCCTTATATTATTTATACCGCTGAATAAATTACACCGCTAACTGAATCCGGCATTCCTATACCGTGTTATGGTTCTTCTTCTTCTTCTTCCTTCGGAGTTGTAAACTTCGAGTAGCGATAATACCGCATAATATATATAGCGCATCCTGTCTTCCGAATAATACCTCACTTATTCATTATTATACCGCTCCATTCTTCTCAGCTGATACCGCGGTATAATTTTCTTCGCATAATTATTGTCTTTATTTAAAAAAAAACTTTTTTTTTGTTTCGGGATACTGTCTTGTGCATATAAAAATCAAATTATATATATATATATATATATATATATATATATATATATATATATATTTATTTATTTATTTTATTTTGCTTACGCCCGAATTCCTCATCCTGACGAAGGTAAAATTTATATATACACAGTATATATATATATATATATATATATATATATATTTCGGGTATTTTGGAGTATAATGAGTGTGAATTGGGGAGACTTAAAGACATTTGACAATCTATTCACGAAGTTTTAAATTTGTCGGAGTAAGTGACTGCCTATGCGTGATCAGGTTGTTCGAAACACGTTCAGTACATGAAAATAAAACATGTTTACCGAATTCTGTACACATGCAGGGGTGTAAATATGTTTACATATTAAACTACTTCATAAACACTCTCTCTCTCATATATATATATATATATATATATATATATATATATATATATATATATGATGAATAAAACCACGAAGGAAAGGAAACACAGAATGGTGATCAAGCGCTTTCGTCTAATGACATCCTCAGGACGAAAGCGCTTGAGCACTATTCTGTTTCCTTTCCTTCGTGGTTTTATTCATCATAAATATTTTTCACGTGTTACTTTCGTGAAATAATTTTCATATGTATACAGGGTGGGCCGAAAGTCTGGATCCATAGGAAAATATTTATTTTAATACATAAATTACAACAAATGGTAAATACTTAAAATGAATATCAACTTTAACTCGTAAATGCGTATCCGTGATACTGTACAGTGGTTCGTACTCCAGTATAAACAACAAATTATAACAAATGCTCAAATTGGCGGCCTCTGACATCGAGACACTTAGGGATGGAATTTATGATTTTTAATAATTCTTCGAATTGACGTTCTGGAGATGCGTGTTTCATTTGATAATTTTCTTGTTGACTTTACTGGCCTATTCGTTAAAGTTTCACATACCATTGCAGAGGTATTTTCATCAGTTGCAGTTTTTGGACGACCAGAACGCCGTCGATCATGTACACTTCCTGTTTCTTTGAAACGTTTAAACAACTTGCCAACAGTCGCATGTGCTACTGGATGCTTATCAGGATGATTTCTATTGAATTTGGTAGCAACTTCTCTGTGTGTAGCGCCCTGTCTTGCGTACATGAGCACAAGTTCTACCCGGTCTTCTGTTGTTCGATTCGAAGCCATTTCTGGGCTGAAATAAAAAAAGTATTTGAGTATTTATACTGGAGTACGAACTACTGTACAGTATCACGGATACGCATTTACGAGTTAAAGTTGATATTCATTTTAAGTATTTACCATTTGTTGTAATTTATGTATTAAATAAATATTTTCCTATGGATCTAGACTTTCGGCCCACCCTGTATATATAAAAAAACTTATATATATATATATATATATATATATATATATATATATATATATATATATATAACTCTGATATATACTGTATATACTGTATATGAATGGTTTCGCGTGTTTACAATCATGATGTAAGTAATGAAAATGATACATTAATATTTACTAACGCGTGAATTGAAATAAAAGCAAGAATGTAATGACTGATCTCGATTGATATATATAGATAGATAGATAGATAGGTAGATAGATAGATAAATAGATATATGTAATACCTTATAGAGGAAAGGGTTTTTTTGTCAATCTCTCATGCACCCTGACACCTTATAATATTTTACTCCCAATACGAGGTATCACGCACAAATAAAATCTATACAAATTACAAATACATTACTAATATCGGACACTATGATTCAATATTTTTTTTCCCCATCTATCTATCGTTGTATAACGACGATAAACGCAATGAAAAAAGGCAATTGTATAATGAATGCGTCGTACAGACACTCTCCACGTATATTTTTTCACGGAAAAAATGTGGTAATGATTATTGAAAACCGTGAAAATCAAAATTCCATATCGCTTCGAATTTTGTATTAAAAGACGTTATCTAAATGGTATATGATTACCAAATTGTTAATTCAATTGTATTATCACGTACAATGAGGGGAGATGCATGCTATAATGTGAGCATGAAGAAGGTGTAATGAGGGGATACGTGTCAATGATTTCATGACATTCGCTCATGGATTAGTTTATATATGTATTGAAAGAATATATATAACGGGAATTGAACATGTCAATACGGACTGGAAGTTATATATTAGATGCACGTACGTACTGGAGAGAGAGAGAGAGAGAGAGAAGAGAGAGAGAGAGAGAGATAGTCTCCTTATTAAGGGAATGCAAGTGCAAGACAATGCGTGTCTGCTTCGATCGAGAATCAACTTCATCCCGAAAACAGCTGCGATAAAGACGGGCTTCGAACTCCAAATAACTGTGATTTTATTGAGGAAATTTACTATGCAAATCCCGAATTAGACGTTATTACGGATTCGACGTCTCCTTCCATGACAGCTCGCTTTGCTCGGAGCGAAAAATGGAGCGGGAAACATCTCTCTTGTTATTGCCTCATGCATTATTATTTAAAACGTTAACATGGAGGTATGAGTTTTTTGTTATATTATATATCTATATATATTATATCTGTGTGTGTGTGTGTGTGTGCGCGCGCGCATATAATCCTCATTCTATGTCTATATGCATGAGTCTATTTATTAGTCTCTCTCTCTCTCTCTCTCTCTCTCTCTCTCTCTCTCTCTCTCTCTCTCTCTCTCTCTCTCTCTCTCTCTCTCTCTCTCTCTCTCTCTGAGGCGTTTCTTTTGTAATCCGCGCGTGAGGTGTCGATAAATTAGTTCTTTTTTTATCCGAAGGTGTAATAGTATTGTTCCTGGTCTCTTGTCGCAATTTTTAATTAAAATTCATTCTTCGGCTTTTGTCCAATTTATACATGACTGCTTCTCTTAATTACTCTTTCTACAATACTTGCTTCGTCGCGTCGGTCCCCGCAATCGACGATGTCTTTGTTGATTTCCCTTGTTTTGTTTTTCTCTTCTTGTTTATTCAGTGGCGGGCCCCAAATTCGGGTTGGAAAGGACCCCATTATTGCAATTTCTATAAGAGGGTTTTTTTAGAAATCAGTGTGTGAGTGTGTGTGTGTGTGTGTGTGTGTGTGTGTGTGTGTGTGTGTGTGACAGTCAATCTGTGAATCGAGTCATTTCACATAATGCCTAAAAATTTCAGTCATTTCGCGTGAACCTTAAACATAGGTAATTCGCATTACTAACCTAACTAACCTAATTTAACCTAACTTAACCAACCTAATCTAACCTAATCTAACCACATATATATATATATATATATATGTTACAGTCAATCTGTGACCCTTAACCTAACTTAACCTTCACGAAGTCATTAATCGCTTAATTGATTACGCGAAATTACTGAAATTTTTAGGCATTACGTGAAATGACTGGTTTCACAGATTGACTAACACTATATATATATATATATATATAATATATAATATACAATATATACAATATATATATATATATATATATATATATATATATATATATATATATATATATATATTGGCTTTTATTATTTATTAATTATTATTCAGTTTAGATCGTTCAAATTAGTGTAAAAATTAATTAAAGACTATTATTTTAATTTTTCTAAAGGTTAAATGTGCAGCATGCACTGTCTGTTTAAGTGTGAAATAACATTACAATAGAGTATTTCTGTTTTGGGAGGGAATTTTTTATTAAATATACTAATTGATATTTATTAATAATTGAGTATTTAATTAAATAAAATACTTTATATCACATTTTAGGGGGGAAATTTCTATTCTGTTTTAGTTTGATTATTTCTGGTTGTTCGATGTCGTTTTTCTTTTGTTTTTACAGTGTTGCCACTATCTGTTTTTGGTTTTTCATTATTATTATTATTATTATTATTATTATTATTATTATTATTATGGCAAAAGAGGAAAATTGAAAGACTCACTCGGAATTGGTAATTTTTGGAATTATCTCAAAACGGATCGTGTTTATCTGATGGAAAAGATTTGCTTTATGAAGGAAAACGACTGAAAAATTATAATTATTAGACTCGTTTAACATTTTCACCCCAAAATGAGGGTGTAACTTCGGTTGCACATTTTTATACCACTACATACCCAAGCAATATTCTTTTTTTTTTTTGCTCTCTCTCTCTCTCTCTCTCTCTCTCTCTCTCTCTCCTCTCTCTCTCTCTCTCTCTCTCTCTCTCTCTCTCCTCTCTCTCTCTCTCTCTCTCTCTCTCTGCGTTAACGTTTCCGGTTTTTGTTCATGCCCTGTGGTATGCCCTCGTACAATCACACCATTAAAATGCCTTCATTCCGTTATAAATTAAACAAAAGGAAATTAATTATTGGTTGAAGAAAAAATCTGTTGTTCCATTTCACACGGAAAATAAATTCATAAAGATTCATTTTGGTTGGAAAAAATAAGAAATGTTTTTTTCTTTTTTTTTTTTCTTTTTTGAGAAATTTTCATTTTTAACGAAAATCTTCAACTCTGAACTCACGTTTGCAATTTTGAGGTTATCGTAAAGATATGAGTGTGGTGTGTTTTGGGGGTTGGGGGTGGTGGGTTTTGATGTGGGGGGGCGGAGGAGGATTGAGGATTTAATCGGGTACTTTTTCACCCCCTCCACTTTCGGTTGGGGGATTTTTCTTTGTTATCCGGCAGTTATTAGCTCGCTAAAGAGGGTAAAACGTGAGTTTCATCCGTGTAATAAAGTCTACAAACACTAATATTAAGGGGCTTGTTCGAACCCCTCTCGCTTGAAAAATAGTATTGAACGTTTTCTTTATTGTTTTTGTCGATGGGAAACTATAGTGAAAAAGAAATAAAATTGACCCGAATATGTATTTTGTATCAAAATGAAACACATTTGGAAATAAAATAAAAAGGAATAGAGACATTCACTTGAAACATATATATATATATATATATATTATATATATATATATAAAATAGAAAATATGCAGTAAATTACTACATACAATACCCGAACACACAATTTTGTATTATGAAGCTAATGCATTACTCATGGGATACCTACAGCAGGAGGAATTAGTCTCAACCCCTGTCATTACGAACTAATTGTATTTGAGCTCTTTAAATGTAAGAGACGCAACTCAGAACAGGAAATGTCTGTTTTACACTCATAAAATAAAGGAAAAGCAATAAGGAGTCGGGCATTCATTGCATATTTAAGACAATAATGAAGTTAACACACACACACACACACACACACACACACGTGTGTATATATATATATATATCACTGTACATATGTGCAATTTAAGAAGACACACGTACGCATATATATGTATATATTTTTTATGGAGGAAAGAAGGGCCAAGGGTGAATGCCCGCAAAACACTCCCCCCCCCCCTTCCGCATGAAGGAAGAAACGAGCCAAAATCAATATCCAGGGATTTCGAGATGCTTGGACACTGCGTTTGAAAAATTGGAGGTCAGAGACAGGGGGAAAGATGGATTAAAGAAGATTGTTCCAGAGTTGACCGGTTGAGTAGATGAAAATTTTAAAATACAGATTAACCCTTGCGTAAGAGAGTTGGACAAAGAAGGAATGAGAATGTATAGAAAGTCTGGTACTGCGTGGTCTCTTTAAAGGAGGAGGCATGCAGTTACAGAGTTCAGAAGAGCAATGTCCGTCATGATAGCGATAGTAAAGAGAGAGTGAGGCAACACTGCGGCAAAAAGAGAGGGATTGAAGACAGTCAGTAAGAGGCGGGGAATTGATGAGACGAAAAGCCTTTGATTCAACCCCGTCAAGTAGAGCTGTGTGGGTTCAGCCATCCCACACATAAGAAGCGTACTTCATACAGGGGCGGACAAGACCCCTGTACAGAGACAGCAACTGAGTAGGGGTGAAGAAACTGCGGAGCCGGTACAACACACCTAATCTCTTAGCTGTTTTAGAAAGAAAGTATGTGTTCTCTTTCCATGAAAGATCACGAGAAAAGGAAACGCCAAGAATGTTAAAAGAAGAGGAAGGATTGAGTTGCGTGTTGTTGAAGATATGGGGATAGTCGTGTGGAAGATTGTAACCAGTAGACAGATGGAGGAACCGAGTTTTCGAGGCACTGAAAGCCACAAGGTTTTCTTTGCCACAATCAGAAATATTAAATAGATCAGAGGTCAGGTGCACTATAGCCGTCCTACGCGAAGCATGTGAAATGGGTGGAGAAGTGAAGACTAGATTCATCGGCATAGGAGTGGATAGGACAGGAAGTGCGACTTAATAGATCATTGATAAATAAAAGGAGAATAGTGGGTGACAGGACAGAACCCTAAAGAATACCACTATTAATAGCTTTAGGAGAAGAACAGTGGCCATCTACAACCGCAGTTATAGATTGTCCAGAAAAGAAATCAGAAATGAAGGTACAGATAGAAGGATAGAAACCGAAGGAGGGCAGTTTGGAAATTAAAGATTTGTGCCAGACTCTATCAAAAGCTTTTGATATGTCTAACGCAATAGCAAAGGTTTCACCGAAATCCCGAAAGGAGGATGGCCAAGAGTCAGAGAGATATACAAGATCGCCAGTAGAGCGTCCCTTGCGGAACCTATAGTGACGATCTGAAAGAAGATTGTGAAAAGAGAGGTGTTTAAGAATCTTCCTATTAAGGCTAGATTAAAAAGCTTTAGAAAGGCAAGAAATCAAAGCAATTGGACGATAGTTGGAGGGTTGAGAGCGGTCATCCTTCTTTGGGACAGGCTGAGTGAAAGCG
Source organism: Bathynomus jamesi (assembly GCA_023014485.1). Classification (NCBI taxonomy): domain Eukaryota; kingdom Metazoa; phylum Arthropoda; class Malacostraca; order Isopoda; family Cirolanidae; genus Bathynomus; species Bathynomus jamesi. The sequence goes on along the minus strand of JAJOZX010007350.1, from coordinate 7,364 downwards.
AACTGCGTTTGAAAGATTGGAAGTCATAGACAGGAAGAAAACGTTTGCTTAGGCAGGGTGTTAGCACAGAAGCACAGTTCTTGAGAACAACAGGACGGACACCTTCAGGACCGTACGCCTTCCTAAAATTCAGCCCAGATAGGGCAAAAAAAAAACATCTTTGGAGGAGTTTCTAACTTCAGACATAATTAAGTCAGAGGGAAGAGGAGATGGAGGAACAGCACCGGAATCGTCCAGGGTTGAATTGGAGGCGAAATTTTGAGCGAAGAGTTCAGCTTTATCGGAAGAAGAGACTTCAACTGAACCGTCGGAATGGAAAATAGGAGGGAAAGAAGAAGAAGTAAAGTTGTTGGAGAGGTTCTTGGCTAGATGCCAGAAAGGGCGAGAAGAATTAGAATTGGAGAATTGGATAGGTTTTCACATTTTTGTCTGATGAAGGAATTTTTGGCGAGTCGAAAAACAATTTTGCACGATTCCAAGCAGAAATATAAGCTAAGCGAGAGTCAAGAGTTGGATGGCGACAGTAACTTCTGAAACTCTCTCTCTCTCTCTCTCTCTCAGTCTGCGGAAATTTCTTTTCCTATAAAATAGTTAATATCTGGAACCAACTTCCCTCAGAGGTTGTTTCCAGTCAGTGTAAATCTGTTTAAAAATAGGCTAGACAAAGTACTGAACACACTCATAGTTTAAGATTAAAACCTCAGAAAACTCTGCAGGAGTTCGCTTGCTCGGTGTCTCTGTGAGCAAGCTAATATAGAGCTATTTATATATTCTCCACTTTCCTGTAAAATTTCCTTGGCTACTTTTCCAGGGTCAAGGTATTTTCTTCAACCTTTTTCCGTACCTGCCTCTGGCAGGGAGGGAGCGGAGGGTGGGGAGAGAGCCTTCTACTTTTCTATCCAGTTTTCTACTACTGCTAGATAGTTGAAAGAAAAATAAACTTTCACAATTTTCCCTGGCACCCGTTGCCATTGGTACCTCCTCGGTATGGGCCGCAAGGCCTTTTGAGGTACTTCTTTTCCTTGTAACTCCTTCTTGTAACTCTCTCTCTCTCTCTCTCTCTCTCTGTTGCGGATAGCATTAGAACAGGTAAAGTTAAACCAAGGTTTTTTGTATTAGTAGTTGTTGTTGTTGTTGTTGTTGTTTAGCCGATCAGCCCACCCTGATCGAGCAAGCCGGCGGCACGCAGGTAACCGATCGCCCTCTCCGGAGTGGACCAGAGGTTCAGCGCACTAGTGATGTTGTGTTGTGTTCGTTGTTGTGCTAGAGCGGTACAGTCCGTCATAATGTGTTCAATTGTTTGTGGTGTGTCTTGGCACAGGTGGCAGGTGTCGTCTATGGAGTTGTCTAGTCTGTGTTTATATGTCCGTAAGTTTGGGTGATGTCCACATCGGAATCGTGCTAAGTTAACTCGATCCGATCTGCTCAGGCTGATCTCTGACCTGTTAATGGGTGGCGGCTTCGCACCTAGGACCGCATTCTGACCGAGTCGTGTCAGTGCTTTGTGGGTTAGATGTGTGTGTATGTGTTTTCTGTACTGTGTGATGTCTGTGGGGCGTGGTATGGAATGGAGTATTTCGTTATAATATCTCTCTGGTGTTACCTTAATGGTGCGAGGTGTTGGTGCATGATTGTACATGTAGTGGCAAGGGTGTTGTGGGTTAGTTGTCGCTGCTGCCATGAATTGTGTTCCCCTCATGTCTAAATGTTCCCTAACTTTTAGTATTTTTGTTTCTGTGTGCAGGTGTTCTATTGGTGTTGTTTGAGTGCATCCTGTAATGATACGAAGTGCGTTGTTTTGTATTGTTTGTAAGGTGTTTATGTGTGTGTTTGAGATAATGGGTGCCCAGCATGGGCTAGCATAGTCCATAACTGAGCGAATATATTGTTTGTATATGAGTGATGTTGTTTCCTGCTGGTGTCCAAAGTTTGTGCCTGTTAGTACCCTAAGCGTGTTAAGTCTTGACGTACATTTGGTTTTAATGTCCTGAATGTGGTTTGCAAAAGATAATGATGTGTTGTATGTGACACCAAGTATTTTGGTTCTGTGAGTGTGTGGAATGTTGATGTTGTTTAGTGTAAGCTGTGGAATTACCTGGTGTTCTTTTGTGTTGCTTGTAAGCAAGGTGATGGTTGATTTTGTGGGCGCTACTTTGAGTCTATTTTGTGTGAGCCAGTCTTGTATACTGTTTATGTATGTTTGTAGGTTATTTGTAGCGGTGTCGATGTTGTTGTGGGTGGATGTTAGAGTGATATCATCTGCATATGATGATAAGGTAAGCTTGTTATCTATGGGTGTTGGAATGTCATGCATGTATAAGTTGAAGAGTGTTGGTGAGAGAACAGAGCCTTGAGGGACCCCGTTCGGAAAAAGCTTGTTTTTGGATGACTTGCCATTAAATGTGACATGTGAGTATCTTCCTGAGAGATAGTTGCTCAGCCACCTTTTGGTGTTATTGTGCATGTTTGTGTTGAGTATTTTGTTTATGAGAGGGAAGCGTGGGATAGCATCAAATGCTTTACTAATGTCTATTGTTGCTAATAGTGTACGTTGAGCTGGTCTTCTGGAGTTGATGCCATCCATGATGTGCTGCGTGAGGTTAGTGAGTAATGTCGTGGTTGAGTGGTGAGGTCTGAATCCATGTTGAGTAGGCGATAGTGGTATGTGTGGGTTGGTGATTTGTAAGATTAGTCTTTCTGTTACTTTGGAAGGTGTGCATAGTAAAGTAATGGGTCTATAGGAAGCTGGTTCTGTTGGATTTTTGTTTGGTTTGAGTAGTGTAATAATTTTACCTTGTTTCCATATGTCAGGAATAATACAGTGTTGGTATGAATATGTGCTGATATTTGTGAGAGCTAATATTCCTTGTGGGCCCAAGTGTTTAAGGTGTATGTTAGATATGTTGTCTGGTCCAGTAGCCTTCGAATTCTTAATGTTTTTGATGATCTTGGTGGTCTGGTCTGTATTGAAGGGTGTAATGGTCATGTCGAGTCTGTAGGTTTTCTTGTGTCTGGCTGTTTGTCTGTCTGCATGTTTCTGGTTGTTGTCTCTGTTTAAGTGACTTATCTTTGCGTAGTGATTAACTAGAATGTTAGCTTGTTGTGTGTATGTTGGGATATTATTTTGGCTGCGACAGATAGCCGCGTGTGAGGTGTGAATGCCGCTGTTAGAGTGGGTAATGCTGTTTATAGTCTTGTATAGCCTGTATGTATCTGTGGAGTGGTTTAGTGTTGTTATGAATTCCCTGAATGTTTCTGTTTGTTTTTCTTTGAGTTTGTTGTTTATATCTGTGTTGAGCTGTTGTATCTGCTGTTTTATGGCTTCTGTGTGTGGTGTTTGTGTGTTATATTTGAGGTTGTTACGTTGCCTTATGAGGTGGGCTATTTCTCTAGTGTAATTTGGGTTGTATTTCCTAATGTTGCCCTTGGGTATGTATTTGTTTGCATTATTGATAATCTGATTAAATGTCTTGAGTGTTGTATCGATGTTTATGATGGGTGTGCTGTTTAATGTGGTGAATTGTTCCTCAGTCTGTATTTTGAACTGTTCCCAATCAGCTTTCTTGTAATTTCTGTAAGTGTGCCTAAGGCTGTTGGGGCAGAGTGTAGAATGTGTTGTAATGATGATGGGCAGGTGGTCTGATGACAGTTGTTTTTCTGTTCTCCATTGTGTATGTGTCGCTAGTGAGGGGGAACAGAACGTTATGTCTGGGGAGGAGTTTGAGTATCCTGCTTGATGTGGTATGTGTGTATGTTCTTCTGTATTGTTAAGAATGAAGAGGCTGTTTAGTTGTGTGGCTATGTTGGCGCCTCTGGTGTTGTTTTGGTTGTGCAGGTACCAACTAGTGTCTTTGGCGTTGAAGTCTCCTCCTAAGATGACATTAGTGAGAGAGGCAAGATTGTGTAACTGTGGATTGTAATTGGCTGGCACCTGAGGTGAACTATCTGGTGGGATGTAAATGTTGATTAGTGTGGTGTTGTGTTTTGCGCGTGTTTTAATGTTAACTGCCTGTATTTCTATCGTGTTATCTGCTTGGATTGTGTTTGTAATGTTTTGGGTAGCATCAGTGTAGCTAATGCTTTTACGTATGTAAGTGATGAGTCCACCCCCGTTACCCCCAGTACGATCTTGACGGATCGCCGTGAAGTCAGGGATGGTGGGTGTTTTGTGTGTGCGTTTTTGTTTTGTTTCTTGTATAAGTGCTATGTGAATGTTTTGTTTGTGTACGAATTCCCTAAGCTGCATGATTTTGTTTGTGAGGCCATCTACGTTGTACTGTAATATGTTAATATTATACTTCTGTATGTGTCTCATGGTGCTATTGTGTCTATGTCTTTGTGTATGGTGACATGTGTAAGTTGTAGTGGGGCCTGGATTAGTCTTAATGTCGCCAGAGAGTAAGAGTAGTTCGGGGAGCACGCAATTGTTCCCTGTAATTGAAAAAATAGCACGCTGAGAATAGGTCCGGCCCCGGGAGCCGATCGGCACTCTGACCGTGCCACGCAACAGGCCGTCGACTGCCAGTCTAGCCAACCGTAGACAGCCCGCTGCACGGAGATTTGAGGAAGTTTGGCCACCAGCGCGTTGATGTTTTGGTTTGACGTCGCTTCTTCGCGTTGACGTGTCCTGCGCTGGAGGATGCAGCCACTGTTTAGAAGCTTCCTCGTCAGCTGCTAACACTTTTTTCACGTTGTTCTAACTACTGTACCTGTTCAGACGTTTTTTATAAACAAATCTTTATAAACAAATATGCAATTTTGTCTTGCTCTCTTTGTTGGAGTTCTGAAAATGAATTGCCCTCCTCTCTGCTAAATTGCTCTAATATGGACTCTGTTTCTTCTCTTTCTTTTATTTTCACTAGAAATATGTCTAAAATTCAATACAGAAATCTTCTTGGGAAGAATTTAGCACCACAAAGTTAAAACTGTGAAGCACAAAATGTCAATTAGACTAGTTGCTGTTGTTAGGGATGTTGTCTGTATTAGTAGTAGGAATAGAATATGGAATGTATGCCTCCATGCCCGAGAGAATCACCTCCGTGTGGCCTCAGCATCAGATAGTATTGAAATCAAAGAACTAAAAGTTCAAAAGAATTTTGTGCGAAGATTATATTCATTGTGTTATAAAATTTTAGTATTCGGCGAATTACAGAATTACAATTAAAAATCATCATCACTCGTAATTATTAATATTATCTGTAACCGAATTCGAGAAACAGCGTATACATAGATGGACTCTAAAGTACATATATATTGAATCAATATATTTAGAATCGTGTTGCTGTCCCCTTTTCATTATGTAAAGGTGACACACGTTCTGGCATTCCATTGATGAACTTTGCCACTTGTTATTGAGGGCAATCATCCTGGAGTCCAAATACATGTTTATGTAAATATTTTTAGAACACCTCTTCGGATCACCCTGTTTATCATTATATTCAGTTAAAATAAAATAAATAATTTGATAAGTAGAATTAATGTAATTGTTAATTAATACAATTTGACGAGATTATTAATTAGAAATGTTTTATATTAACTGAAGAGAGAGAGAGAGAGAGAGAGAGAGAGAGAGAGAGAGAGAGAGAGAGAGAGAGAGAGAGAGAGAGAGAGAGAGAGAGAGAGAGAGAGATTAGTTTTAAAATCCCAGTTAATTATAATTGATTATTTTAATTCGCCCCAACCTTTTATTCACTGGGAAGTCGGCGCGGATACAGTGGGGGCGGCGCGGGGGCTTAACTCCTCTAGCTTTAACCCGAATAACATCTCGTATTCTGATATAATTAATAATGTTTAATATTACTGTATAATATTATATAATATTGAGGTGGCAATATTTACATGACACCGGCATGACAAATCCTAAATCCCCGCTTCCCCCCTCTGTATCCGCACCCGTAAAATATATTTTGTGTTTCGGGTTCCCATTACGTTAGACCTAAACAGATACACGCTGCCGAGTCAGAGAGGTAATTGTTGGCAGTTAAACGAAATTAAATTCAGCCTAGAAAAAACCGTTAAAGTTCGCGGTACAGTAAAAGTTCGATATAACAAATGCTAATAAACAAATATTAATAAAGTTAATAAACAAATGTTAATAAAAGCCACGTTAATGCATAAAAAAAGTCGTTACATTAAAACATTAAAAGGAACCCACTACAATAGTCCAATTGACAATTGTTTATTCTACGCGTTGACGTTGTAACTGTAACGCGGCAACAATCGTAATATTGTAATATCTATTTTAACAATAAAGAGTTAAAAAAAAAATTGGTGTGTGTGAGAGTGTGTGTGTGTTTGTGTGATGTCGTTATGAAAATAAAATTCGAGTATATTACCGTTTTTTACTGTTTATTTTATTACGAAACTGTTATTTTTTTATATGAACAATTCGTCAGGTGTGTAAAATATTTTATTTGTTAATTTTATAGCTTTTGTTTAGCATTACACACACACACACACACACACACACACACACACACACACACACATATATATATATATATATATAGAAGACTGTTTTTACTTGCACTGAATTATAAGCAATTCTCAGCCAAAGCCGTCTGCAGTGAAGTACCTTCATGAGCATTGTGCGTGTACCTCAAGCAAGGAGGACATTTTGGAAATACTTCCTAGGTATTTAATATATTTCCTAAATATTTAGACGATTAGAGAAAGACCCGTCTCCTATAATAACGTCGGCATTCCCCGTAACGCTCAATTTAGTTCGTGAGGCATAGGGTATTAACGTATTCGCGGTATATCAGAGAGAGTCTTCTGATAATTGCTTTCGGTTCCAAATTGATACATCTATCTTTGAAGAGCAAAGAATGTTAGTGAAATTACTGGCTCCGTTGGTTTGTTTTTTAAAGTCTTATATCTCCTATATATATACCTTGAAATTATGAGCATGCAAACTTTCTCTGTAAGCGCCGGGTTTTTTAAAAAAAATTTCCGTTTTTATAACAGGAATCGAGACTTGTTTATATATATATATATATATATATATATATAGATATATATAATATATATATATATATATATATATATGGGGGGGGAGCGGTATATATAGGTTTTACAAGTGTCGTTTACTTTTGGAATTAATGTATGTATGTAATGTATGTATGTATGTATGTAGGCATAAATGAGTTGGGTGAATATTCTCAGTTCATCTAATTGAATGAAGGAGTCAAGACAAAATGAGAAATAGTTCTGGAAGCACAACGTTTGGCAGATTCCAATTAAGGTCTTCATCATTCGCACCCTAATGAACACCTCACACAGACCGAAAGCTCGTGGTACTTCTTCTACGTGTTTTATTTCCTTAAATCGATATTTATTCATTTAATTATTTTTTTTTCGTAATG